>JAAVUK010000702.1:0-10162 GCA_014899095.1 Fusarium buxicola
CCCCTCTCGTTGCGCCTCCAACCTACTCTTTGGACTTCGCTTTTCCTACTCTCACCTAAACCTCATTTCCTTCCTCGACTTCACATGAGCTCGATAGGAAGCACTTTCACCAAACAATACAACCATCGTCATCACCATACATAACAGAGCAATCCAACACCCCCTTGAAGGCAATGGAGAGCCTCCAGCTATCCCAAGTACTCGCTGACCTTAGCAATCTCGGTGCCGCCGTACGTTTTCTGCCAGACCCCTCGTCATATCTTCACCCATATCTTGCACCTTCACTCGACCGCCCGACACTCGTTGCCCCTGAGTCCCAGCACTGACATGTCGTGTGTTTCCCTAGGAGCCCGAAGCCGCCGCCGCTATCGTCGGCGCCAACTCCCCCTCCAAGTCCAGTCACACCCGATCCGAAGCACCTGTACCCGGTCCTGCCTCAGCCCCTTCTGCTCATCACCAACAACGCCCCTCGGGCCTTCAGCGCCACTGGTCCTCGGAGGGCAAGTTTGACAAGTTCGGTCGCCGTATTCTCTCGACCAGTTCCCGCTCCGGCTCGGCCGGTAACTCGACCCCAGGCACCCCGCGCCGTGGTGAATCAGATGTGAGGCACTCCCATCTCCAGTCGCCTCCTCGAAGGAGTTGGGACATGGGCACTAACGGGCCTACGATACAGTTCGAAGATGACGTCGACCGAGCCTCGACCCTCATAGCCCTCTACGATATCCGCTCCAAGATCAAGCAGCAGGACAACAGCAGCTTGCTCAAAGCCCGTGAGAAGATCAACGCCTTAGCTGCGCGACAGCAGGCTCAACAGGCCGCTGAGCGTAACATCAAGGCAGCGGAAGAGCTTCGACGACAGCGTTACTCTTTCCCCAGGGCTGGTCTCTGAACCCGACGAGCCTCACAAATTCCGTGCACTTATACGATGGATGATTCTGGCTCGTTATGAAAGGCAAGGGAGTTGGGTATACTATTTCTTTCGTTCCTTAAAACTAATGACGGCGTTCATGGACACAAAAGCAACTTGCCGTCAGTGTGTTATAGCGACTCTGCTCTCGTTGATTACCAAGGCAATGGGCCTTCGACTTGCACACGCAGAGGCGTTGTCGGTGATATAGGATTGCGCTTGGACAAGCAGGATGGGTTTTATGCGGTTTTCGCGGCAGGACTGGGATGGAACGGAATGGAGACGGGAGGAATACCAAGTCTTGTATACATGGATGAACAAAGCGAATGTTTTGTCTTTTCGACGGAGTCACGGATTTGAAATCATGAACGAGGCGGAGCTTCTGCCGACTACTAGGCGGGCCGTGACCCTTGTGATATCTCAATCTTTCAACTAGACCTGTTGCAGTCTCAACTTGTGCTCAGCAGCACTAGGCTTAACCTATGATGCCCGCAATTAACCTAACGTTCTCCATCATATCATGACTGAGTCTGCTGCATGGGACTGTTGCTGTGTGTGTTCAAAGCTTGCGCTGGATTCCGCCGTGTTTTCGAAGTCATGACAATTTTTATTCCGGAGATGATCCAATTCTCCCAAGAGCTTAGCCCCCCAGTGCAGGTCGGGATCTGTCTGGGGTTTGGTGAATCCCTCGTCATGGGTGGGACCGGGGAAGGGAAGACGTCATCCGAGGACGAGGCCAAGGGTTGTGGCGAAGCTTGGACCACGCGGGAGCGACGACAAGGACGACGACGTGAGGCTGAGCAGGTGATGGATGTTCCGAGTTTCTCAGACCGAATGTGGTAATAAGGTGAGAAGATGATCCAGGTCGGTGTGGAATCACGAGATGAAGCTGTGATGGCTGTGGTTGTGGAGGATCATACGAATCTGCATCACTGCCTCTGTCAGGCAAAATCAAGTCATGTCATGTAATCCGTAAGATGGATGCCACATCGCCAAGCTCTGGGAGCAACGCTGCGCTCCTTTGTATCCTCGCACAGCCACAGCAGGCCGAATCCAAAATGAGCCAAGACGACACCTTGTGTGCCCAAGAAGAGGCAAGTTCCGTGGATATCACCGTTCGCCGTTAGCCAAGCACGAGCTTGGGTGCCGGATCCTCTTGGCTAGACTTGGCTGAGGTCGTCGAGGCGAGTCCCGTCGAGTCGAATGCGTGCGCATGAATGGAAATAAAAGGTTTGCCTCCCGCCTGTCCTCCTGTTCCCCGCGCGGGTTGCCTCTGGACAGTGCTACAGTCTCTTTTACCTGTTTTCCTCGTCTAATTCATCATTGACAGATCGCATTATCATTCCATTCCTACATCAACAGCGTCACCTCCTTGTTCGACGTCACCGTTTCCTCGTCCTTCGCACTACTCCTGCTCCGTACTGATACGTACCGTACCGTCAACGTCATTGTTGGTGATCCAACGCCAACGCCAACGCCTCATTCATTGCCCGACCGAGCACTAACGGATTCCGACCTCGATCGTTTTCGGCAGCGCACCTGTTTTCTGCGACAAACGTTCTGCCGCCAAAACAGACAAGCCTTCTTCTGAATTAATTCTCCTTGCACTTTTCGACAAGGACTTGTCTCAGTCATTGTTCGAATCGCGAGCCCACATCGCGCATCTCCCCAACACACACCACAATGTCGCCCGTTGAGGATATCTTCGCGCGCGACTACTACAGGTGCCGCTACGGCTACAGCTGGAATGGAAACTACTGCACGCGCAACAACTGGTCCTACTGGGGACGCTGGGTGCTGGCCGGTATCTGCATCTTCCTCTTCGCCCTCGTCCTTACCTGCTGTCTGTAAGTTGATCGCCCTCCTGACTCTGCGCACCGCAGATACTGATCTTCTTACGCAGCATCACTCGTCGCCGCCGCAGCCGTGGCGTAAAGCCCGTCTATGGCACCGGTTGGATGGGTGGCGGTAAGCCAGGGGTCAACCAGAACAACCATGCGATGCATAACCACGGCGGGCAAGGTGGTTATAACCAGGGCGGCTATGAAGCCCCCCAGCAGCAGTATGGATATGGCCCGCCTCCTCCCCCACCAGCCTACGGCCAGCAGCAGCAGCCGCAATTCACGGGCACGACGTTCAACTCCAACGATGGATACTATGGACAGGGCCATCACTCGGGTGTGCAGCCGCCCCAGGGCACGTATCAGCGCGATGACCCTTACGCGCCCCCTACTGGACCGCCGCCGGGCAAGTAAGGTGATTGAGAAACAGGTCAATTGATGACGATGCTGGAACGGCCGACGGGAAAGGATACCATACTATTGATGAGGCGTTTCTGGGATAGTATGAATTGCAGGCTTTCACGCCAACGTACGACGGAAGAGGGATGTATCTTCGTTAATCTGGTATGCAGGGAGGAGGAAAAGGGGCCTCTATTCTAATTGTCTCAAGTAATAACGTTATCCTAAAGTGCCTTCCCATGTAGTACTCACCCTACATCACGTCTACACATCCTTTAGGTTGTATGCACTTTAGATGATGATCCCTAATCTTTCGCTGTTCATAATGAATGATTGCAATTCACTTTGGCAAGTACCCGCGCTGTACGTAGTATTCGCATCGAGTCACAATATCATGCAATCCTTCTCCATCCACTCCGGCTGGACACCTAGATATTGGGATATTCCATCCATCCCGACGAGCCTATGAACTGACAATCCTAGGGATGAACAGTCGTTGATGAGCTCCATGTACGTCGTCGTGTCTATCATTCAGCCATTGCGGATGTTTAAGGGTCGCTGCGAGGTTCAGCGTCATCTTGGTCGGCTCATGACAATGCCGTTTGGGTGACATAGCACCAAACACGAAAATCAGGAGGCGTGCGCCACTCAGCCGTCACTGACTGAACGAGGTGAAAGCCTCTTAACTATTCGCCGAAATACCTGCCCAAAGCCACAGCCGTTAAGCTGCATGAACTTCATAGGCCAAGTAGGTACCTGGACTGGCTCATGTCGTTGACTGGATACTTCCACGCCAAAGCCGCGACCACCAACTGTGCTATCCCAGCAACAAAAGAAAGAAAGCCAAAGAAAGCCGCCAGAAAGACTCCAAAGATGGCAACCGTCAATGCGTTTCTCTCACTTGTGTGTCGTTCGAACCAAGAAGTGAGCGAGTTCCCTGCTGGGGGGTTATCGACAACGTCGCGCAGCACGTCTAGCCGCTCCTTCCAGTATACGAACTGGAATGGTTGTGGTAGGGGATGAATAAGCCCGTCGCAAACGAGGATATCTGGGTCGAACCCTTTATGGACCAGCCTTCTCGCTAACTTGGCCGATTTCTTGTCAAGGGGCAGTAGGATATGGTAGATGGTGTACAACGTCTCCAGGAGAAGCTGCAACGGCAAAGTGCCGCTACAGGCTGTTATGTTAGCCTCTATCTTCTAGAGTTGTAACAAGTAAATTTGGAGTTCCTACTGTTTCAATGTATCGTCCAATGGCCCCACAAAATCGTTTCCGATTGTGTGTCGCAGTTGAGCTTTCAACCAAGCAACTTGGTGGAATATGCTGAGGGTTTTTGTTCGCCGATCGTAGTAAAGATGCTGAACAAGGTCGTTCGTCGGAACAATATGGATGCTATACCTTTTTCGAAGCTTCCAAGCCTTGAGGATTCGATCTCTTCTAGAGGCGCAGTCTGAAGATTTGGGCTTACATGGAAAGGCAGTTTGTACAAGGTCGGCAAAGGTTTGATCTCGCCGCCACTCTACCGGAAAGCTTCCATCGCTCTGAATCCCGAACTGCTGGGAGAAAGTTCTCACCGAGGCGCAATCAAACATGAAGGCAACCTTGACAACCACCCTCAACGCTTGCTCCGCGTCTTGTCTGCCAGAACCAGGGAAAATGTCCCGAATGAGGTCGTCCTGGGACTTGTTACAGGACAGTCTCAATTTGGAGACCATTGCCAGAAGCTCTGTATGAGATGCCAACACCGGAACCCCCATCGATACAACGTGATGCTCTGGGTTCGGGCCACGGGACGTGACATTCTCAAAGAATTGACAAAAGGCCTGGTATTGCTGTCTGTTTCCATAGGCTTCATGGCACAAAACCCTCAAGGCTTGGTCGATATCGCTCGGACTGGGTGTGGCTAGAGCCATTGCGACGTGCGTATTGACGAGAGTTAGTGTCGAGTTGTTGAGGCGAAGCTCATCAGGCTGCTCTTCAGGCTGCCTCCTCAGTTTCCAGGGTGCCTTGCACTTTTGCTATAGCATAGTGGCATATCTGCCACAGCATCACACGTTTTTCTACGTCGTGACTCAGCATAGCCTCGACGCACGCATGGCGCCAGACAATTCATTGACAGCGTCGATTGGCGGGATAAACGATAAACCAATCCTTGCCGTAAGGTCAGCCCAATGATAGAGGCAGGGCGTTACAGCATAACCCTACAGCATAGCCCTTTACTGCAATATGTTTTCAAGATAACTGCCTGGGTCTTTCCCCATATTAGGCCCAGATTCGCCTCAACGTCGCTATTCCATCAACGCCCAAGATGGTGACTACGTCCCGCTTGTCGCGAACCTCCTACTTTTGCCAGATACGAGGCCACCATGGTGTTTCATCGAGTTGGACTGACGCCCCATCCAGTCTTCTATGGGGATACGGCAACACTTGGCAGTTTTAGAGCCCCCGCTGCTTCACAACGTCAACAGAAAGCCGACGACGATAAAAGCAACCCCAGGAGCCAAGCGTCGGCCGATGCCAAACAGGGATCAGCCCGGCTCTACAAATGGCTCCGTTCTTTGCTAAAAGGTGTCGCTGATTCTGACACTGGAGACCAGCCGCCCCAGGTGGCTGGATATAACCACGATGAAGAAGATGCAAAAGGTACACCCACTATGATCAGACATTGGATCTAGTCAACAAAGCACTCGCCTAACTATCGCCTGCTAGACTGTCCTTTAGACTGTCCTCGGTCTTCTTACAGCTTCCGCGACGGCGCCAAAGTCCCGTACCTCAAACGGCCATCCGAGATCTTTCTCTATCCACACGCCGAGATGTACATTGGGAAAAGGCATAGAGATCGCTACCCGCAGCTGGTCAATATCCTCAAGCAGCCAGTAGAACAAAATCCCAAGTTGGCTAAAGATCGGAGTTGGATTATTGGCACAGCTTATACCCTAGCCATGTGCGGGAAGGGCGTGATTTCAGCTGTCCCGTCAGTGGTTGTGTTCTGTCCCGGGGGAGATATGAGCAAGGTAAAACAGCTACAGCGCACACTCGCTCAGGATCATATTGCGGCCCAATATCGTGGTCCGGCAACACCCAATTTTCATGTCTACGTCTGGGCCAGCTCGTACGCTCTCTGCGGTGGGACGGAAGACGAAGTCAATATCCATATTGGAGATGACTTGTCCCTCTGTGGTGCTGCAGTGACCGGCCATTGCTCCAACAAAAGACTCTGCACAGTTGCGGCCGTTCTCGAGGTTGGGTCGTCTCTCTATGGGCTGACTTCAGCTCATGCCTTTGGACAAACGATGGTCGACTCGGATGCCGTATCTGATATAGACACAGTGTCAGATATCGAGTCTCTATCAGATAACGAGGACATGTTGTTCGGAGACGAGTATGACTTCTCGGATCAGGAACAAGACTCGACACCATGCCTGCCCAGGAATCTTGGTTCAACAAGAATGACTGAAAACTTAGCTACTGGCAGTGTTATACGAGTGCCAAAGGACGGCAACTGGACCGATAAAGAGGAAAACCTCGATTTTGCCCTGGTAACCCTTGATGACCCGAGGAGCTGGACCAGCAACTCCTACAAACAAACCTATGAGAACGGACGGGTAGCTCATGTTTCGATCGACAGCAACCCCAGCAGCCTACCAAACCAGCCTCGCCATGTCCGAGTTCTAACATCCAACACTGAACCGAAGCTTGGCGTGAAGCGCTCTGTGCCTTCATTCATTGCAAACTCGGCCACGGGCCGTCACCTTTGCGAAGTATGGGTGGTATCGATGCTCTCAGGAGGCGGTAAGCTCGAGTTTAAAAGGGTATTCTCTTGTCCTTCGTTTCGCTAACACGACGGTGCAGTGCCAAGTATCGGGCATTCGGGTTCCTTTGTTGTTGACGTTGAGACATGCCAGCCTTATGGACATGTTGTTGCAGTAAACCCTCTCGGAGAAGTTTACGTGGTACCTCTTAAAAACACGTTCCGGCAGATCGGGAAAATGTTCGATACAAGCCATGTCGAGCTTTTTGGTCCCAAATCCAAGCCTTTCAGAAGATCGATGCAGAGTTGCGATACGAGCAACGGATGGATTCGGAGATTATTTGGAGCTGTCAAGGAAGAATTGCGCACGCCGCAGACTCAGACATACACAAGTGATGGGCTCTCAGTCTTGGGCTTCGAGCCGGAAAGCTTGTGCTGCTCTGCTCGCAAGGTGGAAGAAACCCCATCCTTCCTTGGTTTCTGAAAGTTTATAGTCCGTGTCTTGATATACCCTGCCTCAATTACGCTTGTTCATTTCTTTGTTGGGGTCTGCGACAGGATCAGCCGGCAATCGAAACGACCCTGTCATTTCGGGAAACCCCTGGGCCCGCACTGAGACGGGGGCGTTTGACGTGAGACTGACAGGTACTGTATTGCTCGAGGGCTGACGAGACTGATTCACTGCAGTCCATCCGTAGTTGTTGAATACCTAGTCAATACTGACAGAGCCCACTTCTGCTTTGTCACTGAAAATTCCTCTTGCCATCTCCTTTGCAGTCTCCCTCATGAATGTCATGTCTCGTGAGCAATCGGATCGCTCATGTAAGGGCCAGAGCTCCGCAGACGATCAAACAGCGAGATCGTCATTACGTCTCTTTTCGCCCTCAGTCCATAATCACTTCTTGGAAGATCCTCATTTTCTGCCATGACCTCAGCGTCCTTTGTCGCTTAGAAACATCATTCTTCGTCCCGTCCTAGCATCTCAACTCGAGCATTTAAACAATCCATCCATCGCAGAAACTGCTTGATAAACAGCTCCCGTCGCCCCACGGATATGCAGCCTACTGCAGGTCCCCCAAGTTTCACTGTTTCAGCAGCTGCTTACAGGGGTCTTGGCGCCTTCGAGGGGGCAAATTAGGTCACTAGAACCCCCCCGAACCTCCACCCTTGACCTCCTCCATCCCGCCAAACCTCCCCGTTGGTTAGATCCCTTTTTGACTTCCGTTCTAGCTTTGGCCGCGTGTGCATCTTCCCTTCTTCTCTCATTCTATTCTTAACTCTGCAACCCTCACACTCGACTGTCGTCCACACGGCCACCGCCTCTACGGTGATTTTTTCGATCCTTTGCTCGTAACTCTGACTCTCATTTATCCTTGGTCACCATCTTTATTAACCGGCGCGAGCGTCGCTTTTGCTTCTTCTTGTTGCTGTTACGAACCGTCTTGTCCAACGTGGACCGCCGACTGTCGCTAAAGTTGGCCGTTGCATCCCTTCATTCCATCATCATACATACGACAACCCGCTACAACTCCTTGAACGTGCGCACGCCAGGGACGACATACGTTGCTATCTTGGATATAAAAAAATACATTTTTAACTTTCAGTCCTCGTTTCTCGACTAACCGCCAAACGCACGTTTACACGACTCGAGGACAATCCCATGCGACGGTGCAGCATTGTTCTCTTGAAACATCCCTCCAATCTACCTCGCGACATCGACCGCGCAAAATTGCATGTCGACATCCTGAACAGTCCTTTACTTGCCACTACTCGCGCCCATTGTCAAGTCGAGTATACAAACCGACACGATGCCCTCTATTGATGAGGCCATGGCCCGGAGCCTGCGGGGAAGTGCTTGGGAGATTGTCAGGGACAAGGTCATTCGAACCCTCGCAACCGACCTGGCGCGGCGAAACATTGTGGATGATGCTAAAGGAAAGGCTACTGATGTTGCGACCGCCTTCTCGAGCTGGGATAACTGTATGGCCGTGGCCTGGTGCAAGTGTGTGCCCCCATTATAAGTCGCAGAAACCCCGTCACTAACAACCTCCAGATGGCCAGTCATTGGTGTCATTATCGTCGGCGGCCTCATCATATTCAGCATCGTCTGGTGTGTTATCCGCTGCTGCTGCTGTGGCCTCTCGTGCTGTTGTAACTGCTTCCAATGCCTCAAGTGCTGCGGCAACTGCTGCGGCGCCTGCGACCCCCCCGGCGGCCGCAAGGTTAAGCACCTCGACGACCCTTACGCTCCACAGAATCACCATCACGGATACCGGTCAGAGCCTCCAATGAACCCCTCGGTGCCCCAGTTTGCGCCCAAGCCCACCCATTCCGAACCGCCTCAGTACGCGGAATTTGAAATAAGCAAACCCCGAAACTCAGATGCCCTTCCCGCAATGCCGAGCTGGGAAAACGCCAACAGCAGGAAGGTCATGGTCGAGGATGCTGTCGAGCTGGACTCGCTCGCAAAGAAACCCATTCCGGAACTGCAGACAGGTGTTATGGGTGGTGCTTCGTCAACCCAACTGACGCCCTACAGCCAAGCGCAAGGCAGCTCGAGCGGTTACTTGACCCACAACCAGGCTCCTGATCACTACTCGCCCATTGACCAACAAGGCTATGGTTACAGTGCTTCTGGCGTTGATCCCGCTTACGGTGCTGCTGCCGCCCTGGGACCAGGACGACACTCCCCGGCCTTGAATCACAACGGATACGGCCACGACCAAGGATTTGACCAAACTCAAGGTTATGGTCAGACGCAGGGCTATGGCCAGTCTGCTTCACCTCACAACGAATATGCGGCAAGCTACGGCGGATACCGAGGGGCGCCTTCACCGGGTCCCAACAGTTACGGCATGAGACAGTCTCCTGGGCCCAGGCGAACCCCGGCTCCTCAAGATGACTTGGACACCTACGGACAACTTGCTCGCCGGTCGATTGCTCTACAGAACGACTACGGTTACGCACAGCCTGCTCGTCAGTCACCTGCCCCTCAAACTGATTACGGTTACGCTCAGCCGCCCCGTCGATCACCCGCTCCTCAGAACGACTTCGGTTACAGCCAGCGAACCCACTCTCCCGCCCCCGAGCCGCATTACGGTCCTCGCCCCGTCCCCCAGCGACATTACAATCAGGAGCCTCAATCCCCTATCAACAACAACGCCGGCTTCGACTTCAACTCGGGTTTCGCACGACCCCAGCAGTCCCCCACTCAGCAGTCATACCCGGGCTTCAAGCCATATCAGCCTTGAGGAACTAGTGAGG
>JAAVUK010000704.1:0-12898 GCA_014899095.1 Fusarium buxicola
CCGTTGGCGCACCCGCCCACCCCCGTGGCCGCAGCCTCCCCGCCCTGTTGGTCCCCTGCGGGCTCTCCTGCGCAACGGCGGAGCCCCCCTGTAGTTCGGGGTCTTGAGACCCGCGCCGGACCACTCAACTGCCACGACCGCGCCCTGCGCGGCAGCCGAACGTGAATTGATCCAATCCAATCCAATGTTCTTTCAACACCACCACTAGACTAGTTACCACGCCTTGATTTGATTCCAACCGGTGCGACAAACAGGGTTAAACCGTTTCATTCTTTACTTTTGCTCTACTCCTCCTTCGTCTCTCCCTTTTCCCCTTTATACCCCCCTTCGCCGTCTGTATGCCTCGGCGTCAAGACAACGACCAAGAGGTCCATCTCCTGCAAGGCCACGATCGACTATCCGTAGAGTCGTCTTCCTTCTCTTACGACGACGACAACACCACATGCGAACCAGAACTCCAGTCGATCGCCAGACCAAGCAGTGTTGCCGCACGCGGCATCGCCAGCCCTCCGAGCCCCGCTTCAGATCTTAACGACTCGAAACGCCAGGACCGCGATACCAATACCAACAGTAACAGTAACAGCGACCGCGAGTGGCTGGAGTTGGACGAGATGGATCCCAATGGCATCCGCCGCCCGGCTTACCATCGTCCTACTGATGGAAAGTCCGGAACCCCTTTGCTTCACAAGGAGGATGATCAGGAGAGCGGCCGCGCCGGCTTCACAGACGAAAATGGCCCGAGATCCAGTCGAGGATCAAGGAGGTCCAGTGAAGACGATCCTCCCTACCATCGAGAGATGACCGAGCGACCATCCTTCAGTCGGCGATCCACGATGCGCAGTCGAAGCCCCCACGCCGTTGCCGAAAACACAACGCGCAAGAAGTACACATATGCTGCCTTTTTCTTAGGCGTCAGCTTGGTGTCGTTCTGTGTCCAGACAGAGTTGAGCGCACATATCCAGCATGACCTTGGCTGGGACAAGGCCTACTGTATGATGTACTTCACCCACGGCTCGTGGATCGTACTCTGGCCAGTTCAACTCCTTATCCTGCGCATGCAGAAGCGCGAGGTTCCTTGGCCCGTCTTCTGGAAACGGCACAAGCAGCAGCTGCGCACTACGGCCATTATGATTGAGATGCAGACCCTTGATGTCTTTCACATCTCTATTCAACATCGCGCCCGCCCCATTCGCTACCTCGTTCGCTTCACTGCCATGATCACCTGCGCGCTGACCGTGGCCGGGTTGAGCTGGTACATCGCCGTTAGCTTGACGACGCCTTCTGATTTGACGGCCATTTATAATTGCTCCGCCTTCTTCGCATACGTTTTTTCGGTCCCGCTGCTTCACGAGCCCCTGCGTCTTGACAAGTCGGTCGCCGTCCTCATCGCCATCGCTGGTGTTCTTGTTGTTGCCTATGGAGATACTAAGGAGGGCATTGCGGATGTCGAAGCTGGAAACCGATTTGTGGGAAATCTGGTCATCGGTGTGGGCTCCGTTCTGTACGGCCTGTATGAGGTCTTGTACAAGCGCTATGCTTGCCCACCCGAAGGTGTCTCGCCCAGCCGTGGCATGGTCTTTGCCAACACCTTTGGCTCCTGCATAGGCCTCTTCACCCTCACCGTGTTATGGATCCCGCTCCCCATCCTCGATTTTACGGGCATTGAGAAGTTTGAGCTGCCCGTTGCTTCGACCTGTTGGCTCATCCTCTGCGCGGTCCTCGCCAACGCTACTTTCAGCGGTTCATTCCTCGTCCTCATCTCTCTGACCTCGCCTGTCTTGTCTTCGGTGGCCGCTCTGCTGACCATCTTCATTGTTGCGATTGTGGACTGGATGATCACAGGCGAGCCCCTCAGTTTCGCGGCCATCGCTGGAGGCGCGATGATCATTGTTGCGTTCCTAGGTCTGACTTGGAGCACCTACCGTGAGATGAAGGAGCATGAGGCCCTTGAGCCCATCGTGGACATGTCTGATAGCGACAAGGATGGTGACATTGACAGTGATGATGATTAAGTCTTCCTTGTGTATTTTTATCACGGTATCATGGCTCATGCCTGGGGCTTGAGGCAAGAGATGAGATGGAGGTGTTGGTTTGGGGTTTGTTTGGGTCGGTGGCCACGTTGTCTTGCATACTGCTGGTAACTGGGTTCGGATATGCATGATGGTTAAAGGCGTTCATTCTGGGGTCCATACGCAGCTTTCAACAAGGCTGAAGCTCACAAACATCTTGTTCATTGGTAGGTATATGGTTAGTGATAGACTTCACATGAGAGTAGAGCATCATCGTCAATTAGTCGATGACGCCTCATTTCTCTCTGCCGCCAACTGGCCCCCCACGGAGAGTGTTCCAGGGAATGTCGAGGGTCTCTTGGGACTTCAAACTTCCAAGCCTTCAATACCATCATAATCTTGGTCGATGCTCTCGAGCTCCTCGTCTTGGACACCAGGAACTACATCCCTGACAAAAACACCCTCGCTCTCCTCCCTCCAGCCATTCACCCCGTCGATGTAGGCATCATACGCTCCCATTCTCCACACACCCTCAGTCGGGGCATCGCCGCTCTCAAACACCTTCAACCTCTGCCATCCCTGTTGAGGAACGGGGTCGAGTATTTGGCGCATCAGGAGGGAATACGAAGCGTCACACTCGAGCCACAGGTCGGAGAGGTTCACCCTAGAAAGTCCGTCGCTCTCCCAGAAGTCACGGTTCTTGGGCATGAGCTGGACGTACAGGCGTTCAACAGGCGGACAGTGAGGGATGAGGAAGTCAGCGATGTGGTGGGAGAGGGGGAAAGTGGCCACGTAGGAGAGAGACTGGAGGGTTGTGCGGATGATATTGAAGGAAGGGTCAGCGGCGTCGAAGATGACAGGGAGAAGAGTCGGGGGTGAGTAGTGGAAGAACTCGTATGTTGAGTAAACTGGGGCGAAGGACCCTTCGTTGATGAGCAGCGAGGTCCAGTCTCGGATGCTGAATAGATCACAGGGGAGACGGGTTCCTTGTCCTAGGGTCTGCGACGGCAAGTCATTCTTTCTTCCTTGGTGCCCGAGGTTACGAGCTGTGCGTGACAGCGATATGATATACCAGGTGCTGTGGAAAGCCCAGTCGCTCGACAAGTCGACAGTCCGGCTCAGCAGCGAAGAGACAAGATCCGAAGAACTGATCAGCGAGACCCGCAAAGGGTCGACAACATCGAAGATGGTATGCCAGAGCCAGTTGTTATCCCAAGAGTTCCGTGTCCTATCCTCATCCGCCCCAGTCTCACCACCCTCATTTGGGCGCTGAGACTGTTGGGAGAGAACAGACCAAAGAAGGTTCCATGACATGGGCCTCTCTGGTTGTTGACAGGATTTGGGAGGTAATAGGCCCCAGAACTGCCCGTCGGCATATCGATTTTGCCCGGACCCTCGAGGAAGGTCGATTAATATAGTAAAACTCTGTACGCTTTTGGATATCTCGTTGCGTCGTATGAAATCCAGGACCTCGATCTGTGACGCGATATCTTGGGCCTCTGGCTTATAGAAGCGCTGGAAAGACCAGACGACATGACGGAAAAGAAGACCCAGCACGGAGCGTCTCCAAAGGTGACATACAAGGGAGGCGTTCTTGAGGGGTGTGTTTAGGCCGGACTGGACAGGCCTTGAGACTTTGGCTGGGTCTTCGTAGAGACGTCGTTGAAGGTTGGACCCAGAGTCGAGGAAGCTAAGGATGTGAGCGATTAGCTCATTCGGGAGATGATGCATGGTTGGCGGCGTCAGTTTTGCTCTTGCAAAGCAATGCTCTTTTAAAATGAAATCAACCAGCGGTGGGATCACTGAGTTGAAGAAACTCGGTCCTTTTTTTATTGCGTTGAAGTTGAGTTGCTGGAATTAACAGCCGTTTCCGAATGCGAGGTTGATGACGAACCAGGACTGCAAACCTAAGCTACTGTATCCCACGCCAGCCCAGACAAGTCCCCTCCCTACCCTACCTCACCCCTCACCCCGGCCCTGGCGTCGCTACTGTATAAGGAGTAGTACGTACCTGCAAACCCAGTTACGCTTATATACAGGATCCATTTCAACAGCTGCCACCTCGCGGATGTACGGGCCAAGTGGGCTGTTACCCGCGGCGCGGACCGTCCGGTAATAATGGAAGTAAACAAGACCGGGAGGCTCTGCCGGAACCCGTTATCGGGTGCAATGTAGACTACCTACTCAAGGTAGACTATCTACCTGGCCTGAGTCTAGTCAGGCAATGATGGATGAAGACTGGGAATCCAAGCCAGCTGAATAGCTTGCGAGCATCCCTGTGTAGTTGAAGGACACTGCGTGGTCCATGTTCTTTTGTCTTGTCCCGTACCAACATTTATGCCTGGGGGCGGGTGCATGAGAACTCTTCCAGCTTTTTAGGGGCCAACTCTGGCACTCACTTTCCTCCAGCCAGGAAATATAAGACTCCAAACAACTTAGTCTTCAAACAAAATTGAGCGAG
The DNA here is from genome assembly GCA_014899095.1 of Fusarium buxicola. Lineage (NCBI taxonomy): Eukaryota > Fungi > Ascomycota > Sordariomycetes > Hypocreales > Nectriaceae > Fusarium > Fusarium buxicola. Next base: position 4,471 of record JAAVUK010000704.1, read on the forward strand.
TCTTGCCGCTTAAGTTCCCATGTTTGTTCTCATGCGGTCTTATCACTCCAGGCCGCCAGCCGTCGGCAGGTGCCAGACAGCCGCCGCACCTGCCCGCCGTCTAACCTATTGCCTCCTACGTCCAGTCCAATGCAAGAAGGGGCAGCTTATGATAGGACTTGGAAAGCCTGAACCTAAGCCTCCATTCACTATCGCAAAGGGTCGTGTTCATCAAAACAAACAGCCTCTGTCTAGGCTTAGTATATATCTTTCATTGTTAGCCCGATAGGTTGCTCTCCGTCGCAGCCCGCATCATGCCTACCTGGCACGTACTCGAAGGAGGACTCGATTCCCTTTCCTCCGAGCAAAGCGCGGAACTCGTTGCCGCAAGAACCGCCGTACTTGAGCCAGCCTACGATGAGTATCTCATCTCTGACGGGCTCCGCGAAACCACGCCGCCAGCGTCCTTCATACAGCTTCTCCCAGCCTCAGATATCAGCGTGGAGGTCACTCGCCCAGCCGGAAACAACCCGGCGACAAACCTATGTATCGGGAAGATCTCCGATCCAGACGCGGACAACTTCATGGGATTCAGTTCCGAGGAGAATTGCATAGTGTTCAAAGGCGAGTTCGGATTGATCGATCAATTCGTTGAGTTTGCGGAATCAGTTGCCCAAGACAAGAGTGTCACTTCAGTCTTGAAGACACCCAGCCAAGTCCGGATACCTCGTGAAGGTCTAGAGTACGGCCTCAAGTATGCAGAATTTGCGGCTCGGGTTGAAGTGTTGGAATGCGCAATGTGGATTAGGGCTGCACAGCCAGGTAAATTACTCTTGGGGTTGACTTACAACTTACTAAAATTAATGTAAGGCAACTCAGGAGAACGAAACGGACCCAAATCCCAGCTCAGTGTCGCCTCGCAAAGCAGTCATGCCAGCACATCCGAGAATGAATTCGCCTCCAATGATTCCCTCACGACCAGCGCCAGAAAGTCCGACTTCGACGATTTCCTGGGTGGAAAGTTGGCCAAGAGTAAGAGTCCTTTGAGCGACTCTAGCTCATCGCTGTCCCCCCCTCCCGAAAGGATTATTACACCACCATCACTGAAACGCTCGAGCTCACCGACATGGGCCAGCTCAGGCAGTGACGATGCTACGGGTCCCAGAGGAGAGGCGAAGAGCAGGGCCAAGAGCAGGGCCAAAAAGCGAAAGCTTTCATGGACATCAAGACTTTTAAACTGCTAGGCCGGTGGAGCTGAGCAGGCAGAGACAAGGAGTGAGGAGCCTAGTGGGAGGGATTAAAGTAAATGTTGGGGAACGGTACATGAGCAATGAGTAATGACAAAAACGTTGGACGGATGGCTTACAGCGGATAACTCAAATTACAAGAGTCGATTAGTCTAGGACGGCAATGGCTTGGTTGCTTGCTACACTCACCAGAGGCAAGGTGTATAGCTCGTTTAACTCTTATCAAATCACAGACCTGTAAAGTTCAAGGTGAAGCAATAAAGCTCTATGTTCATTTATGCCTAAATATCTAAGTAGATCATGTATGATCACTCGTAGTCTAAACGCCAACCAATGCCAAGTATTAAACGTATAGTCCAAAGGAGAGAAAGAAGAAGAAGTCCGCTATCCAACAACCGAAATTATCCGCCCGTCGTCGTAATGTCATGGTTGAAGTGGTTTACTTCTTGAGGCCGCAGTCTTGGGGCTGGGCATGGTAGACCTGGGCGTTGATGCGGCCGAGCTTGGTGGCCTGGCCGTTGGTGAGGGCGTTCATGGCGTCGAGGCCAATGTTGAAGCCGGAACCGGCGTGGTCGATAGCAAGGACGTTGATCTTCTTGCCCTTGAACTCGAGGCGGTAGCAGCCGCCGCAGTTAGGGGAGTTCCAGCCAGCAATGATGTTGACACCGCCGATGTAGGGGAATCGAGGGATGTCACCCTGCTTGTTCCAGCCGTAGCGGGTGATGAGACCGTTCTTACCGTCGGAGCAAGCGACGGAAGTCAGGGCGCGGTTTCGGTCATCGTAGCCAGTGTCGTAGGAAACTGGAAGATGTTGTTAGTTTATTGCCATACGAAAGCGGCAGGCGAGGAGATGGACTCACCAGTGGTGGCCGAGGCGGCGGTGGCGAGGGTAAGAGCGGAGAGGAGGCCGGACAGCTTCATGTTGACGGTGGTGTTTTGGTTGAGTGTAAGAAGAAGTTGGTGATGTAGTTGAGGCGGTTGAGAATTGTTTGGCTGGAAGCTCGAGAGACTGAGTGGTGATTGTTGATGAGAGTGGTGATAGAAAAAGGAGAGCTATATCGAGCAGACTGACAGCTCTCTTTATACTTGGTTGCTCAGGCTTGGACGTAATACATGTCATGTCGTAAGGGTATCTCTCCTCCATCACGAGCCTTGAGTGATCGTCCATCTCCACATCCAAAGAAAGACCGGAGGCTGGCAGGGTTAGCTTGGGTCAATCCCCCGTGTAGCGTCATACATGGCATGCCGTTGCTCCGGGACGACGGCGCAAACCAGCCTCTTCTCTCTCTCGCTATGCTCTATTGTCTCCCTGCCTCTACCGCATACGGCATCGCTCCACGGAAACTTCTTTGCAAGGAGCAAAGCTAGGGCTTGCCGTGATGCTATTTCGAGCCACAGGCCTTCAATGCCGTGGCGTCCGGAGCTCAAGGGTCGCCCTTGGGGGCTCGTCCCAGTCAGTTTACGGTTGGGGACATGGTCCAGACCTGGCCTGCCGGCGACGGGCCCCCAATTGAGGCATTGTGGGGTAGGAGATTTCTCGTATTCTTTTGGTCAGCTTCCAGAACCCGTCGCCTACTAGCCTCCTCCTAGCCTTCGCCAAGGACTCGGCTCGACGTAACGTAGCGATCTGCTCTCTGAGCTACGGCACTCTTGGCTGGCGGAGAGCCCGGTTGAGTCCCGCGAACTACCTAGACTACTCAACCCATCATTACTCCGAAAGGGCATCTCGGCCTTGTTAGAGGGGCTCCTCGTCCGATCGATCAAGGTGCCCGTGGGGAGAGGATGCCCAGATGACCTCACCGCCGAGAAGCTCCATACTGTCACGCTCAACAGATGCATGATGGATTGAAGGGTTCTGGAGCTAGTCCTCGTATTCCTGCATCGTTGATGCTACACTGAACCGTGAAAACACTCACTCAACCTGCGGAGCCACGCCCAAACCGGAAATCTATGGAATGCGATCACCTCAGTTTTGACGTGGTTCTGCACTACGCTGCGGCCAAACCCAATCGGACTGTGAAGATCCTACCGGCGGGGATGCACCAAGCTCTCTGCTGCAAGAGTCCGAGGCCGAGGAGCTTGCCTCATTTTACATAGACGGGACTTTGATCCGTTGATGATCGTCAAAACTCCGTTGCGCGGGTCGGGTCTCATGGCATGCCATGGGTGATCCTGACATAGATTAAAAACACGAGAATCGACCAACGTCATGGTGAATGATCCATCCCGAGAGAAGCCTGCGAGCAGCGGTCGAGCTTCAAGTGCCGGGATTCCCGGCAATCGTTTGGCAGCGGTGCAGTACAATACGAGATGCAACTGAAGAAATCCAGAGACAGATCATCGTCTCAGCACTACCTTAGCTACGGAGCACTAGGGACGACATCCCACGTGCGGTCAGATACACTATTGACATTGACATCATGGTGGTAAGATTAGGTAGGCAGGAGCTGCTATTTGAGGATATGTGGACTGCCAGCCGCGGGAGCTTTTTCAAAGCCCCTCCCTCTCAGCGACGGCTTGTCGGCCGGGCCGCTTGGGGTTGCACGGTCATATCCTGGTCGGCTTTGAACTACAGTACCTTACGGAAAAACTATCCAAGAGTGGTCAAATGACATATAGCTCAGGGTTACAATATCTCTCATCAATGCGACGGAGTATTATCATGCACAACATTGACTGAAAGATCAGATCATGCCGGATTGAAGTGCGTAGGTACTTGTCGAACACATCCAGTATTATCACAACTCTTGTCCGTGCATTACAGTAATAAAGATGTATTGACTTATGTCAAGCATTATGTTATACAACGCTAGCTCCAGCGCAATCGAGATACGATTACGGATACTCAATGGGCTCCAATGTGAGATGCCGCGGGCGCTAAACGGCTGCAACAGCAAACACGTTGGTCACACAGAAACGTGCGAGTTCCCTTCCAACCGGAGATATTCATCGGTTGCAAGTCGATCGGTGTGCGTGCCGAGGCTGCTGTGCGACGCTCTCACTGCCAGCCACTTTACGTAGCCGGAATCCAGACCACCATCAACGAAAGGATCAGAGGCTGAGGATTATGAGAGGAAAGCCTAAGGATCGAATAAAGTGGCTCCTCTCGTGTTCATGCGCATTTCAACGCCTCAGTTGCAGTTGTTTGTTTGTTTGTTTATTTCAACTTGCAGTCAACTAGGTTTGCTTGTTCAACAGACTCAAGTTGGAGACAAGCAACTCCGTAACCCGATGGAAGCCCTGTCCAACCTACTGTAGCTCTGCCAGCGAGCGATTCCGCTGCCGAATTTAGCACAGAAATCCACCTCAATTGAACTGTTATCTGACCAATAGATAAGCCCAATACCCCGCCGCACTGCAGTCAGGTCTGGACCGCGTACGAGCAAACCATGGAGGGGCAGCATTCAAGAGAGAGAACTTGCCCCGCCAATTGTTCAGTGGCAGAGGAAATTTTTGGACCAAAAACGCGCGGGAAGCAGGTGTTTTTTTTCTATCGCGGGGAGCTCCGTGATCGGGGCACTATGACTCGGCCGGGTCCACGTTCTCACGCAAAACTTCTCGGACGAGGAGACAAGATCCCAGAGTCTTGAATGACTAGCTCCAATCGCGCCATTGGCCCCTCTGAGCTGTGTGACCTCTCTTTCTGTCTATCGCAACTCTTCTCTTCCTACCAAGCATAGCCCATAACGCACGCTTGACCAGAGAGAACCAGCCATGGAGTCGTTTGTCATCAAGACCCCCTGCTCCAGTGCCAACATTGGCCCGGGCTTCGATGTCATCGGCCTCGCCCTCTCCGTCTACCTCGAGCTGCACGTCACCATCGACCGGTCCAAGTCCAAGTCCGAGCACCCGCTCAACTGCAGAATCACATACGAGGGCGAGGGAGAGGGCACCGATGAGATCAGCCTCGACCCTCAGTCCAACCTTCTCACCCGCGTGGCCCTCTACGTCCTGCGCTGCCACGATCAGCGAAACTTCCCTGTCGAGACCCATGTGCACATTAAGAACCCGATTCCCCTCGGCCGCGGCCTGGGCAGCTCTGGTGCTGCCGTCGTTGCTGGTGTTGTCCTGGGCAAGGAGGTGGGAGGTCTGAAGCACGTTGATGTCGACCGGCTATTCGATTACTGTCTCATGATTGGTGCGTGCTTGGTGTCAAATAGCTTTTCGAGGGCTCGACAACTAACCTAATTGCAGAGAGACACCCTGACAATGTCGGAGCGGCCCTCTACGGAGGTTTCGTCGGTACCTACCTGAAGCCGTTGACCCCCGAGGACGTCGCCAGGACAGAAATTCCTCTCAGTGAAGTGCTCCCCGCGCCGGCCGGAGGTGAAGATACGGGCAAGAAGCCCCCGAACCCTCCCCACGGCATCGGCCACCATATCAAGTTCCCTTGGGCCAAGGAGATCAAGGCTGTCGCCATCATCCCCGACTTCCAGGTCTCTACACACGCCGCTCGAGGAGTGCTGCCCGAGAAGTACTCCCGTGCCGACGTGGTACGTTGAAGTTGTCCCTAGACTCTTGAGCTTCCTGGCTAACTCAGTGTCCCGCAGACTTTCAATCTGCAACGAATTGCCCTGCTGCCCGTTGCCCTTGGCCAGTCGCCCCCTGATCCCGAACTCATCCACCTCGCCATGCAGGACAAGATCCACCAGCCTTACCGACAGACCCTCATCCCCGGCCTTACCGAGATCGTCGAGTCCATGTCCCCCAAGACCGAACCCGGCTTCCTCGGCGTGTGTCTGTCCGGCGCCGGCCCGACCATTCTGGCCCTGGCCACACACAATTTTGAGGAGATTGCCAACAAGATCATCGGCAAACTGCGACAGTACAACGAGAAGAAGGACCTGGCATGCCAATGGAAGGTGTTGGAGCCCGCGGAAGGCACCCACGTTATCCGATGAAAGCGATGACCACAAGGATTCTGGAGACAGGAGAAAAATACCCTGAAACAAGTGGTTAAAAACTGGTCATGTATGGGATGGAGTTGTGGAGTTGGATCACATATGAATGCATATCCATCTGAAAGCATTGTCGTCTGGAAAGGCGCAGCACAGGTATAGGAACCGGCATCGAGGCTTGGCCTAGAGGATTAGAGATCTGAATACTTGTCGAACAAAAAGGCCATTCAATCTAAGCCGAAATGTTGAATCAAAATGTCGGCTGGGCGTATTTCCTTTTTGGTACGAATCTCGACCATGGCGCGCTCCTCGAGGCAAAACAGCTCGCGTCTATCGACGTCAGAAAGGGCACGCAGGCATAAAAACAGATCATCCAGTAGTAGTCTGTCTAGTCGACAGTGGCCAGATGCGCAATACATTCAACACAACTTTCCAATCCACGGAAAGTGATTAAGTTTTATACCTAGTTGGTCCAGCTAGTGGGTCGTTCGTTTACGTCCAGTGAGATAGAGCACTTCTCGATTGTTCCGCAGTATTTTCCCTCGACCCCTCGTATGCACTTGTAACCATTGGCTGTGAGAGTCTACAAGACTGAAATTGCACGCGAAATTCCTCATCAATCAATGAATGCCCTTGACGCTCTGTCACGAGGGGCCGGTTCCACCTACTCTGGGGGCATTTCACCATTGACAACTCTCAATAGGTCCATTTCCCCGATTACATCAGAATCAACCACTCAGTAGTCCGGCAAAGTCGCCATGAGATAGCCCGAAGAACCGAGCTCGCCAGCCTTCGACTTGCATCTCGTCTGCATGGCATGCGCGTGGTTATAATACATCATGTCCTCAGAAAACCCCTCACAACTCTGCTTGCAACTCTGCTTGCAACTATCTTTGCCAGTCCTTCTTCTCGTTACTCAGACCACATAGAAGGTGTCTTCTGGTGCAATCTTAGTCATGGCTGCTCCTCCGCCCAAGGGCATGTATGTGCCCGTCCCTACCTTCTTCTCTTCCAAGAAGACGGCCAACTACAATCCCATCACTCCTCCACTGGATATTGAGACGCAAGCTGCCCATTCCGTCTATCTGGCCAAGAATGGAATTCGAGGCCTGGTTGTTCTCGGCAGCACAGGTGAATCCGTCCATCTGCACCCCAGAGATCGCCATCAGGTCCTGAGTGGGATCAAGACGGCGCTGGAGAAGGAGGGCTTCAAGGACTATCCCATCATCGCGGGCACAGCAACAAACAGCGTGGAAGAGACTGTTGAGCAGCTCAAGGACGCTCATAGGTCGGGTGCTCAGTGGGGATTGTGTCTTGTTCCTGGATACAATGCCGCTGCAACGACACAGGAGGGTATCATCCTGTGGTTCACAGCTGTGGCCGACCAGAGCCCTATCCCCATCATGATGTAAGTCCTCTCCGTATCCCTATCTAGCAATAACTAATTGACCTGCTTAGCTATCACTATCCCGGCGTGTCCAACAACGTCAAGGTTGCCCCTTCAACTTACGTCGCCCTCGCCAAGCACCACAACATTGTTGGCTGCAAGCTCTCTCATGGCGACGTCTCGGTCCACGCCCAAGTCGGCTCCAACCCGTCCATCGACTATGCGCATTTCCACCCTTTCACGGGTCTCGGCCAGCAGCTCCTCCCTGTTGTATCAGTGGGCTTTGCGGGCGCCATTGACGGCTCAGCAGGTTTCTTCCCCAAGACCCTGGTGCGTCTGTATGAGTTGTCGTCGAAGACGCAGTCGACTGAGGCTGAGTTGCAGGAGCGGCGGTTGCTGCAGTTCAAGGTGAGCTCGATGGAGGAGATTGTGGTGAAGCATGGCACTGTGGGTATCAAGGAGGCGATTAGCAGACTAAGGGGCTTTGGAGATGCGGATGGTACGAGGTTGCCGCTATTGGGAGGAATTGCGGGTGGCGATACTGAGTGGGAGATCTGGAAAAGTGTGCTTGATGCTGTCGATGATGTTGAAAAGTCACTTTAGCAAAAAGAAGTAGGATATGGAGAACAAAGGTCATCCAGCACCCAACCTGCACAATTACACAGATTAACGCAAAAATACACCTAAAGAATCGACTCTGATGATTCTAACTTGACTTTGGATTTCGAACTGTTATATTGTAGCGGCTGAACATTCATGTTGTCGAGTGAGGTCTGCACATAGGGTAAGGATAGTTGAAATGATGGCGGCACTCCTCGGTCTTTGCTAAGAGCTTGATGATGAAGAATAAGTACATTTACACACATCAACAACCGGGCGAATGGTTTAGTGGTATAATACTCCCTTAGCATAATTCG
>JAAVUK010000706.1:0-13397 GCA_014899095.1 Fusarium buxicola
TCTCGGGGGCGGGCATGGTGCTCGTAGTCGGGGTCGCGTCGCCACCTGACTGAGACTGGTGCCGCAAGTCCTTGGCTGGAGCTCGTACTCCCATCTCGTCTACCAATGTGTCGAGAAAAGCTTCCCATGTTGCCCACACAGGCTGCCCATCTTGGAGCATATCAACACCGACCTGAGATAGGGACTGGCCCCGCAAGTGTTCGATGGTAGCAGACGCATCCTCCTCGTCCGAGTCTTCCGTGACTATTCCCAGCAATCGACCCATTGCTTCGTTAGCTAAAACAACCGTCTTGAGGCTATTGAGAACGATGGTCGGCACTGGCAGGTACTGCATGGCGGAGAAGGCGAGCTGGCCTGGTGAGATGGCAGGCATGGTTAGGCGAAATGGACTCTGGGAAGGCGACCGTAAACCGTCTCCGAGGGGGTCCCTGAGGAAGCGTCCTCCTCCAAGTAGACGCGGGCTGCCATCTTGACCCTTGTGTTCGTTGATGAGATCAAAGGCTGCTTTCGTTCGCGCTGGATGGGCAGTGGTTGGAACGGGCGCTTGAATGTGACTAGGGTGAGATTCGGAGCGGGTCAACGGGGAACCAGCATCGTGTACAGCTTCGACGGGCCTAATAGCTCGAGATTGGCTGCTGGCACGAGGTTGTTCGGGAGGGCTCATGTCGGTTCTGCCCGTCACAAGGCATCGAGAGCGATGGCCGTGTCAAGCGACTTCAGGGACCGATAGTGGATAGCAACTATAAGCAGCAGACTAAAATTGCGAAAGAGAAACGTCGAAAGTAGGAAGATATCAAGGCAATGGCCGTTGGGGAAGCAATGTCTGACCCTCTCGGGACGCAGACGGCCTCGACCTTGAGACAGAGTCTGGCCGGGAAGCGGTTGGCGGAGCTTTGATCTATCACAAATCGACGAATGGCCGAAGACGGGGAATTGGCATGGCGCAAAGTGAGATACCGGTATGCCGAAGACTCAGGCAGGCCGTGGCGAGGAACCTAACTGTAGCTCTGCTGGGCGCGGCGTCGACGGAGATGAGAATAGAGTTTTGGAGAGGTTGCCCAGGCGGTTCAATTCAAGTCAAGCAGCAAGAGGATGCCCGTCGTCGTCGTCGTCTGGCAGAATCGCGACAGGGTTGAATACTTCAGACAAGGTATGGTCGAGACGATGGAGGGGTTTCTGGGACAGACGATATTCGTGAAGCTGGCTGGATCTGAAAGGCGAAGAGAGGCGTTATCTCGGCCGCGATGCAGGTCAAGGTGATCTGGAGCTGAGCTGGAGGGGAGGTGAGAAAGGACGTGGAATAAGACTCGAGCTCAGGGCCCCAGGATTGAGGTGGAAGACCGAATTTGAACGGTAGAGGGGTTGACCCGGAGCGACTTTCACTGGTCAGTTCCGCCACGGCACGAATGGGCAAAAGAGAAATGCTTAATGCAACTTGCTTGGGAGGAATAGGCATAGATCTTCAATGCGAAGGGGTGGAAGACCCCGAATTGAGCCTTCTGCTGGAGGGCAGCTGAGACGCGGCCGGGACATGCAGTTAGTTGATGGATGCTTGCCCGCGCCCAAACAGAGCGGCCACGGGCGGGGCTTACGAGGGTCCTACCGGGGGTCCAGCGCCCTGCTGATCCCCTCAGCGCCTCGCAGCGACGCAGACCCTCCGCACAGGGTGCCCTTACGGGTGTTGCGGTCCCCGGGCACACTTTTTGGGGGGTGGGATGCTGCAAGGTGGGGCTAAGCCAGTCGTTCGACTGGGTGCCGCGGTCGGGATCGCCTCCACAGCCGTGGAGCCATGCCCTTGTCTGCGTGTGTCCAAATGCCGATCGAAGACGACAATGGCATGGCTTCGCAAGCCCTGATTTCTGCGGTGAGCGAGCACTTTCACAAAAGAGCACTTGTTTCTACGGGCACAGACACGACACTAACCAGAGTTTCTAGCTCGTTCGGGCTGCTGCTGTTCGGTCGGCAACCAAAACTACCGTCGCACGGCCGTAGAAGCGTGATCACAGACGGAATTGGACGTCAGCCGTAGCGCAGTTCTTTGAGAGCCCAGAATCGAGACTACTTTAGCCCCGCTCGGATGCAGGGACTGTACTGTATAAGCCTGGAGAGCGCGTACACTACGATAACCTTGCGTAGGAATGAGGACAATTCGGACAACACACCTTACCCAAGAACCTAGTTGACCCAGCCTGGGACCTTTGCCGTTCGAGTGCTCTCGTGCCTAAGGTTGCCAAGTCAGGTACGAGCTGGAGGACATGGCCCTTAACACTATCTGAACTTGGGTACCGTACTGTACCGAGTACAGTACGCCCGCGAATGGACAGGGTGTCGCGAAGTTTGGATTGGGCGGGCCCGTTCCATGTGGTTGGATTGGGTATCTTTGATCCCAGCAACACCCCAATTGATTGATCCCAGCCTGGTGGTTCCAGATTGTAACCCTAGAAGTGCCTACAAGTGGAAAAGGGAGTTTATTAGTCCGGCTGATCCGATCGACGGCACCTGTCACTTGAGGGCAGTGGCCTCGCGGTTGCAGCCGGGAATGTTCAGAGATTGACTGGATCTCACCGTCCCTACACCTCTTTCTCAGAAGAGTCTCGGGCAGCATTTTAATTGCTAGCATGAGCTACTCCAACAGAAGCTTGCGATAATGCAGTTGGTGCTCACTAAAACACATCGGATCCGCACCTCGACGGCGCCAGTGGCAAAAGAAAAAGAGCCCCATCGATCCATCAAGGCCCAGTACGGAGTACCACCAGTCAAGCTTTTGCGTACAGTACGTAGCGTAGCATGCCTCTCTCCGCCTCCACCTCTAGACTACAGTACCTCCCTTCCGCTTCTCCAACGCTCCATCCATCTCGACCCGACCATCGGCCACATTTCAATGCCAAACATGATCCCCGTCATCATTATGGGCGTTTCTCTTGACCGTTACAATATAAGAGGGCATGGATGCGAATCACACCCTCCTTCAGCATCGCTTACTTTGGCTTGGCCACTTTGCTCCTTGCTCAGCGGGAGCTCTACGCTAGACATTAGGTAGCATGAAATGAAGGCACGGGTACCCGACGTCCAGTTAGAGTAGTCAAAACCAGGTAAGTATTGTACTCGAGTTCCTCGGTCTGCGGTGTTTCCGCTACCCACCTGCTAAGAATCTTACCTCAGTTGCAGTCAGTCAGTCAGTCACACTCGCATGCTCGGCCCTGTCCATCCCCCACCCCAAAATGCACGACACAGGAGATCGCGGTAACCGGCGAATGAGATCGCTCTCTTTCAGGCACCGCACAAACAATCCAACGACAGACCATCCAAAGGTCGAGAGCCAGCCTAGCCAGGGCAAGAGGAGAAAAAGCTTTTCGCACCAAGTCGGCATGCAAAGTTGATCAAACCCACTCACGCCGATTAGGACTTTGGCCGGGAACAGCAGCCTACAGTACATGGGTACAGTACTCCGTAAGTGTCGAGGGCTTTTGAGGGCTTTGCGTGGCGATGTTGCGGCCGGCACGTGTCTGTCGTCGATTGCACGTAAGAGTCAAGTCATCAACGTGCTAAACAAGACTAACTCCTTCGAGTTGCCGTCAACAAGGCTTCGCTGGTTGCCAAGCCGGCAGGCAGAAATATGTGTTAGCAAACACGATAAGTACCCTTGGACATTTGCACCTCGGACAGGCTTGCGCCAGTATGTCCGTCCATTTGTGGCCTTCTTGACTCCTCTCAAGTGTCTGACAGACGATGTTGAGGTCTATTGCGGTCCAGCCTTTAGTCCAAGGCCATCTACTACGTAGCAGATCGTATCAGCCAGCCCAATATGATCCACATATTGGTCCTGACAACGCAAGCGTTATTTATTTTACTTGGCTTGCTGAATACAACGCACAACCATTATGTGCACCATGTTGGCATTTATAAGCATCTGCGTGGGTTGGTAGGTGAGCAGCAAGCAACATCGCACACCATAAGTTGGTACTGTATAAAAATTAGCGCAGCCGTAACCCAAGACTCCTCGTAAAATAGTTACATGGCCGATTTCGACTAACCTTAATTCTCTTCTAAGCCTGCTAGTATGCGTGATTGGATGCAATTGTTTTACCTCACGAGACTCTGTTGAACATAGCTAAGTCCTCTGTAACCCTTTGTGGATGCAGATTGCAGTGGGGCATTGTCCTGACACTCACTCCCAGCTCGAACCACTATGAGCTCAAGAGGTGACATCCACAGATCCGTCGTTTTTGGCAACTGTTTTTCGACAGCCGCTTCGAGCGTCCTGTCCTGCTTGTTTCACCCGATTTCATCTCCCCCAACCACGGTTCCTCTACCTCCTCCGCTCGAGTCCAATCGCCATAAAGCTCGGGATGACGTCCCAGTGCAGCCCTGCAGATCATCTCCAGTTTCGATCGGCGCTTTTCCCAAACCTGCAAAGCTTCAACGCAACGTCATCTTTCTTGGGAAGCTCAGGGCCACGATCTCATGATTGACCCCTGCGCCCTGGCTTCGCCCTGGAATCCTCGGCTGTTATGAGCCGATTCGCAGCCAGCAGAGCCTTAAAACCCAAGCCCAAGCCCCAGCCGCAGGTTTGATTCTCGTTTGCCCAGCCGCGGTGAAATCATCGCTCACTGATGGCCGGAACCAAAAGCAGGGATCAAGGGGTATCAATTCGGTTAATTCAAGTTATCCGTCTTGTACTAACCGCCGACGATGTAATTGTCAGCCTATCGTGAACTTTCCTTCATCTTTCCGCACGTTGAGCAGGTCCACCATTGCCTCTCCATCTCCGTCCCACACAAACTACACTGCCATGTCTGGACTACCGAGGATACGGTCGATTTCGACGTTGTCGTAGGCCTTGGTGTCCGCGAAGCAGTAGCTCCCTGCTGTCGATCTCGCGGCGGACTTTGAGTCAAGTCGACGATAGCCGGCTGTCTCACAGCTGTTGGTGATCTGGATCGGCGGTCCTCCTTGGCCGCCGTCGGTCTTACGGACCGCTCTATCCCGCACGCATCACAACAGAGAAAGGTGGCGGGATTATGCAAAGTGCAGGTGTCGCACGTCCATCCTCGAGACTCTCTCGCTCCAGTGTTGGAACCACGTCCTCTCCCGGCCTGATCTCGTTCAGGACCCAAAGATCGTCTCGACCCGGAGCTGCTAGCTCCTTCTCCATCCAGCATCACTGCTCCGCCCCCATTGCCGGTAGGATTCTCCGCCGTGGGAGGGATATAGGAGCTGCCATACTTTGCCAGCTTGTCCTCCTGCACTAATTCCCACAGAGCTTGAGCAATGGCTGCGTCATTGGCCTTGTCCTCCTCAGCCTGTGTTCGGAAGCCATTCTTTGTGGCTGTATCAGAAATGTTCCGAATCTCAGACTCGCTGAGCTTATCCGTGCCACAGCCCTTGAGTGTTCTGTTTCGACGCTCAGCCGCATCCGCAATGACTCTGCGAATGTCCTCACCCGGTCGCGGAGCGGCTCCTCCCAGACGTTTTCCTGCTCCCGTGCCACCAGGCTGCGCTCGACGCTTCTCAGCAGCTTCTCGCGCCAGTCGACGAGCCTCGCGCGGAGGGATTCTGGTACCTCCCAATCGATGTCCCTCAGTCAGAAATCCTTCGCCGGTATAGCCCTTGAGAAGCAGGCCTTGATGTTCATCGCGGAGCTGATCCCAGAGAGCGTGGAACTTTGCGTCATGGGAACCGTGTACGATATGGGAGAGCTCATGAAGCATGGTATCGACGACGTTCTCGATAGGCAAAAACTGGTTCCGATCCTCGGCATGCCGTAAGCGCAGGCAGACCTTCTTGCCTCGGTTCACATTGAGACCTAAGAACTGTGTTAAACGAGACAGACGGCCTCACAGGTACCATGCATGCAAACCTAGGAGGTTGTCCTGCTCAGGATAGAACTCGGCCAGTTCCCGGACCTTCCAGTTGCGGGCTCGCATGATGGGTTTCACCAGTGAGGCCACCTTTTTCAAGGTATGTAGCGCATCACTCGCCCTGGGAAAGTTCGCCAAGTGGACGTACGATAGAACCAAAGCATCTTGTTCGGCCATAGTTGTTGCTGCTGCTTGGTTCGGCACCGACTTTGAGGTGAGACACGGAGATGATATCACAACCGATGGAGACAGATCATGGGAGAGTGCTAAAAGTGACGGTGACGTCGTTTAACTGGGCGATGCAGGCACAAGTTGATGATGGATCCTTGACGGCTCATTTCCTGAATCGCCAGCGATGGTGGTCTGGCCACGTCAAGCGACAGATGCCTTGGGCGGTTTGCCCTCCAGGCGGTTGACATTCGCTGTTCACGGTTGTTGGAGGCTGACGAAATCAGCCAGGCTTCACTAGGGATAGGTGGTACATATCAAGATGACTAATCAAGGTTCTCTGAGCTCACAGCCTAATCAGTGATACTCTTCCTTCACGACGTCAACGGGATCATGATCAGACAACGCAATCATTTACTATCCTTTTCTGATGTACGGATAATACAGCACGATGTCATCTTTGCGGACAGCCTCGATCAGCAGATCAAGTGGGCCCTGTCATATCTATCTTTAAATGTCCATCATCAACGCATCCTCATTGCGGTTTTCTAGCCACGCCTCTCAATCTCACATAGGATATCATCTCTCCGCCTCCAGGATTCCGGCACACTTCGCGCAGTACCTCTACACATTCTTGCACCGCCTCTTCCCTCGCTTTCTCTTCTGGCACAGCATCTAACAACTGGCTTGCCATCAACCGTATCCAGCCTTCCACGCCACCCTTATCCGCCGGCGTTGGCCGCCACTCACGTTCCGCCCGCTCAACCATGAAGCCCGCCTCCTCTAGTGCCTTCGTGATCCAGACTTCATCTGGGAAGAACCAAGGTTCGGCAGCTAGTGCAGCCTTCATGCCGACGCGGCGAGCCACAGCGCCAAGGGCCGCTGTGCGCATCTCGGAGACGTTGCCCAAGCCGCCCATCTCAAAAGTAAAGGAACCGCCAGGGGCGAGGGAGGCATACACGCCCTCGAAGAACTGGGCGCGAGTAGCCTCCGGGCGAAGGATCCAGTGCATAGCTGCGTTGGAGAAGGCCTTGGTGAAGGTGCCTTTCTGTAACTCTGGTTTAGAGACCAGTTCCGTAGCATCGAGAGCTTCAGTAGTCAATACGGTGAATCAATAAGAGTCACGCTCGCTAGTGCACTGGGAAACCTTACCTTCGAATGTAGAATTCCTTGAGTCTTTGCACAGTTCTCGAGCCGCATCGATCATGGCAGCCGAATTATCAACGCCGTGCATCGAACCGCTTCCCTGTGCCAGAACCCTTGCAAATTCGGCATTCAATATGCCATCTACATGGTCAGCTATTCGGTCAAAGAGTGTGACGTGCGGGCGTATGCTTACCGCCACATCCAATATCGAGAAGAACGTCATCCTTCTGTAAATCCAGCCATTGAATAACTTTTGTCGCAAGCTTAGGTACGAAGGATGCCGAGTGCTGGTACGCCTGACGTTCGTGTAAGTCGTTGAAGCCATCGCTTGAGATGTGGGGAACGCACAGTGGAGGACCACCTATCTTTCTCCCCGGCCATGACTGAATTTGTAGTAGAAGTTTCTCTTGCATGCACTTGAGGTTGAACTTAAAATCCAAATCGGTGGATTCACCACTCCTTTTATAGCTGAGAGCTATTTTTCGCTTGCTGTGAGGAGAAGCCCAGCTGGTGCTGACGCCGAGATCGGAGACTCCAAGCTACCCTGCAAGACTGCATTCCACCTTTCAAAGGGCAACGACCCAGCATCATGACATAAAACGTCAAATGTAATTCGCTAACGTAAAGATCCGGTGAGACCGGTATCGTCTATCTTGTCTTCGTCCGGCCATTCTTGAGACCGATGACAGCTTGCCCTGGTTGCCGGGGAAGTTTGGTGAACGGTTATACGCTGCATGGATGGGTGTGAATACAGGAATCAGGGCAGCAGTCTCCCGAAGAGTAAACAGCAGCCGCCCCAGCAGGTCTCCAACCTAATCAATCTCTAGCAACGGAAATCTGTCTTCCCCCAAGGCGTCCTCAACCCTCTTCATGATCGCCAACACCTTCTCCTCCTCCAGTCGGCGGCCAACAACCTGAACGCCCACAGGCAAGCCGTGCATGGCGTCTGCGTCGTATAGCTTGTATGCGCCCTGAGCAATCCCGTTCAAGCACTTGAGCTTGAATCTTTCTGGTAGTTGATCCTTGGCCTTGTCAACATGGGTGACTGGTAGAACACTAGCAGTATAGTCGAGCTATTGAGTATTAGCTACCGGGCTATGGAAATTGAGCTCAAGCAACGTACCAAGTTAAACATAAGAGTATAGCCGCAGCTACTGCAGGCGTCATACATGCCCTTGTGAGGAACAGCCGGAGTCGCGTTAGGAGGAGTAATCAAGCAGTCGGCACCAGACTTGTCCCACCAGTCAAACCACTTCCTCTTATAGAGTTCACGTTTGGCGTTGAGCTGCCAAATCTCGTAACCAGACTGGGGATGCCAGTTGAGAAGGAGCCCAGCCCAAATGGGGTCCCTTCGGACATACTTGACCCAAAGGTAATGCAGATACTTGATGGGCCGGGGAAGGCTGAAGTAGAAACTCATCTGAGCAGCACCTTTGTCATTCCATTCACCCATCGGAAGAAAGACTTGACCATCTCGAGACCGTCGCTACAGAGAAGGATGGATGCGAGACACAGGGCCTCGTAGGGAGAAGGAGGATCGATTTCAACCATTTCGTGGCCTGCTTTTCGAAGAGCGTTCTCGGTGATTTCTAAGGCTCTCTTGCAGGCAGGGTTAGGATCCACGACATCATCTGTCCGGAGAACGCCAATTCGAAGGGTCTTCGCCTCCGTGTACTCATGTTCAATATCGGATCGCCAGGGGAGCGGATCGCAGGAGTAGTCATAAGTCCAAGGCTTCATTTGGATGATCGATCGGGTGAAGTATGTCAAGTCGTTCAAGGTTCGCGCCATGGGACTGTAGACTGCCGGTACACCGTCCTGACCAGGCATGCTGGTGACCATACCTGTCTTGAGCCATCTTCCAGTGGAGCATTTTAGAGCGAAGATTCAGGAGAAATGAGCCGGGCAGCGAACGCTTCCAGCGACATCGCTTCCAATACCAATACGGCCGCCAAGGGCATCCAGGGCACCTTCACCTCCTGTGGAGCCACCGGCAATGTACTTCTTGTACGGATTCGACGTCTCACCCCACACATAGTTGGATGATTCGAAGCTGAGCAGGGTAATAGGGACATTGGTCTTGACATATGGCACGGCACCAGCGTCCTTGAGCATCTTGACAGTATTTCCGTCAACCTGGAGAGGCTTCCCCACGTGTGTACTCATGCCCACTGTGCTGTCATAGCCGGCGACTTCAATGGTGTCCTTCAAGCTCACAGGGATACCGGCCAGAGGTCCCTTGAAGTTGATGGAACCATCTGTAAGCCACTTCTCGGCAAAAGTAAGTAGTACCTCTGTCACACCGTTGGTCTTTTCATGTGCTTTGAGGGCAGCCTTGCCGTATGTACGTAGGTAGTCTGCGGCCCTGCTAGAGTCTTTCTGTGCGTCTTGGACCAGCTCCTCAATAGGCTTGTTGATAATTTCCCGATCCAAGACGCTGAAAGGGGCGTGGTATGATGTGAGATCATTGATGCGGTATGCTCACTGCTCTTACTTGAACTGACTTATATGGTGTTAGTTGAACAGAGTGTTGTATAAGCTAATTGGAAACTGGGGAGCATGCGCAAGCTCAGTAAAGAACAACTTACCAATCTCGACGATGCTGTAGATAGTCTAAGAGGAACATGGCTGTGTAGGGCCGGGTGACACGGACAACTTAGACTTTAGCTTGGGTAACGGTAAGCAACAGTTTATGAAGCGAGGTTTGAAGTGTAGTTGTGAGTGAAAAAGAGTAGAATGAAGAAAAGAGAAGACAGATTAGACTTGTATAAGAGTGTTGGACAATTGTCGGGATATAGATAGGGACCAGACACCGAGCTCCGATCCGGCTGGGAACCGATCAGTGGGACCGCTGATAACCGTTGGGTCGTTGTTTCCCCCGCAGTTCACTCCGCTCCTGCCGTCCTCAGTCTGGGGAATGCTAAGGTGCGACCGTAGGTAGAATGGCAGGCCGGGAAGCGGGTCACAACCCTTCTTAGATTAGGAGCTCTCCAGCCATGACGGAGATGTTTTTCATCCTGGCACTGTGATTTCTTAGAAAAAATCACCATAATCGCGTAAATAATTTCTTGATGACCGTGGCTTATTGCCATATTGACTTTTCTCTTTTGCTATGCCTCAGTGAGTTGAGGTGAAGCTGCGTGTCAAGAGTCGGAATTCTAAATCTTGGACGCGAGTGGTGTCAGGACAAACCCGCTATCGCGCCCTTTATCATGTAATTGATCACTGGCTGGACATCCATGCCTCATACTCACCTTTTGGAGCCGTATTAATGCAACATGTACTGTCATCGGTCGCTGTAGATCACGGGTTGAGTTGAATTGGCAGAGTCAGCCAATAGTTGATACTATCTCAAGCCCATCAGAGGATTGTCGTCTCATTACCTCACAAAATTCGTAAAATTCACAGAGTTTACCTGAGCGACTCCAAGACACCTCTCCTCGGTACACAACATGTGCGCCGAGATGTCGTAATAAAGGTCATGGGGGGGCATCTACTTTGGGGGAAAATGTTATTATGTAATGAATAACTCTTGGTGTGGTTTGACAATATCATATAGTATTAATCTATCATGATAGCTCGCATGACCGCACGACCTCTAACTGACAGGATATATAGTAAACGGCTAGACACATTACAAGCAATCCTCCTTCTAGGAATCGAATAATTGAATAAGCTAGATTACCACCCAAGTAGGGAAACCTGTCCTCACAAAACAGAAGCAAAGTCAAAGTGCTGAGTGGTATCTATGGAACATTAACTTTTAAATACCGAAGATGTGAGTAGAAAATGTTCAGATAACCCCGATTCTCGATGTGGAGCTCGAGGAAGCGAAGGAACAGGCTTCTCAGGAGATTGTTATTGATGGTCAGCCGCCAGCGTTGCTTCATGAGGAAGCTGTAGACTGCCTTGACCTCAGGTAAATCAACACAATGCCAGGTGTCTCGCTCTCGCTAGTCAAGCTATAAATAAGTCTGGCACTCTGGACTAACCAGACATTTCATATCCGCACCCTTGTGTTTTGTAGGTCATGGAGCCTCGAGATCATCATGACCGGACGCTGGAGGAGCAAACCCCGGTCTCCGACACGGAGACCGGATGGTCCGTGCACCACACCGCTCCCGCGGCGGCAATCAGAAGCTTCTGTAGTTTTCCACCAGCATGAAAGTCCAATCTCGTCATATGGACCGAGCCTAACATAACAATCTTTCTTCTGCCATCAACCGCCATCATGTCGGCAGATGACCAGCAGTTCTTGGACGTGGTAAGTTACACAAACTTTGATTCCTTTTCTTGGCTGATAAAGCCATGCAGTTTTCAAGCATTCCTGTACACCTCCGTCGATACTCCGACGATGTCGCCGACTTCATCGATCAAAACGTCGACCGAGCTGCCGAAGCCGTCAGGGAAACCCTCTCCTCGTCGCGATGGATACCAGAGTCAGTGAGGCCGAAGCCTCCGGTCAAGCAAGCGGAGGCAGTCTTGTCGCTGTCGCAGTTTGAAAAGGTGCAAGATTGGG
Organism: Fusarium buxicola; assembly: GCA_014899095.1. Taxonomy (NCBI): domain Eukaryota; kingdom Fungi; phylum Ascomycota; class Sordariomycetes; order Hypocreales; family Nectriaceae; genus Fusarium; species Fusarium buxicola. The sequence continues at coordinate 11,695 of JAAVUK010000706.1, forward strand.
TGGTGAAGCATAAAATTCTGACAGGCGTCATCGTCCTTACCTGCGGAACCGTTGCCTACAAAGGTTATCGAGCGAGTCGTTTCTGCAGAAAGACGAGAAGGGCAAAGAGGGCCAGGAATGGCGGCCGCACCGAAGTGGTCGTCATCGCCGGATCCCCAACTCTACCTTTGACAAAATCTTTGTCTCTAGACATGGAGAGACGAGGGTTCATTGTCTACATTGTCTGCAATGCTGCCGAGGACGAGTCTATGATTCAGGCTTTGAAAAGGCCCGATATCCGACCCCTGACCATCGATACCACCGACGTGAGTCTGCCTTGCTCGATCCTGAAACCAGAACGCTGACATGTACGATAGCCTCCTAATGCTGGCTCCGCCATCGAGCGCTTTGCCCTCTATCTCCAGTCACCTCAGGCTCCCGGACCTGGAATGAAGCCAAACCAGCTCACTCTGAAGTCCGTGATTCTTATCCCGAGTCTCCACTACCAGACATCTCCCATCGCCACTATTCCCCCATCCAGCTTCGCCGACCTCTTCAACACACACCTCCTCCAACCGATCCTCACAATCCAGGCTTTTCTGCCCCTGCTCACCTCTCGCCTGAACCCTATCGGAGAGAAATGGATCCCTCCCAAGGTTCTAGTGTTTACCCCTTCCATCATCTCGTCGATCAACCCGCCTTTCCATGCCCCTGAGGCGACCGTGTGCTCGGCTTTGTCCGCCTTCACTGAAGTTCTTACCGCCGAACTCCGCCCTCTCGACATTCCCGTCACTCACATGCAACTCGGCACATTTGACTTTTCTAGCTTCGTACCTGCTCGAGGTGCTCATCCGCATCAAGGTCTTGTTACATCAGGAAACCCCGAGTCTCCTCTCGTATGGCCCGAGGGTGCCCGGCATGTCTACGCCCGAAATTTCGTTGCCCAGACCAGCTCTGTTATTTCGGGGGGCCGTATTCGCGGGTTGAAGGGCAGCTCGCTGCGGCGTCTGCATGCCTCAGTCTTTGATGTGATTGATGGCTCCATTACTGCCGATACGGTACGAGTTGGCCTCGGAGCCAGCGTCTACGGGTTTGTGGGACGATGGGCACCTAGAGGTCTCGTCTCGTGGATGATGGGTATCCGCCGAGTGGACGAGCTGTCTACCTGGAAGACGAGCTCGTACGAAGGTTCTGACGAAGATTCTGACGAAGGTTCTGAACGAGAGGAGAGCGAGAACGGCGAGGGTTCAAACGAGTTCATCGCCGTTCCGTCAGACACGAATGTTTGGAAATCTGAAAGCGAGGGAGCTCTGTGGACCCCTCAGCTGTCTGATTCCTCTTGAGCGAGGAATCTGAATGATTTATGCTGGCCATCTAACGCATCATGTTGTATACAGCTTTTAATGGTGGGGCATGTAAGAAGGATCAACTCTGCTATAATAAACGCCGTCACGACTCCAACTCTGTGTATAAGCTTCATTTAGGAGCGCAGTGAGACTTTATAATGCCGTGCTCTCATCGACTCATGATTACCTCGTCCACAGCTTGTGCCGCATGACGATTATCCCAAACCCCAGAAAGAACATGCGGGTATCATTGCCATTAACATACCAAGTACAAGAATACCAAAATCTTTTTCGCTTCATGATTTTAGTGACCTCTTCCACGGAACCGTCCCCTGCCGCGCCATTTACCTCCCCTTCCACCACCTGTCTCTTATACCC
>JAAVUK010000707.1:0-52358 GCA_014899095.1 Fusarium buxicola
GCTCCGAAGAGATCAAGTTCACGGCTACTCCACCCCCGACAGCCACAGCCAACTCAATGGCCGCCCTCCCCGCCCCCGCTGCCTCTCCCTTCGCCGTTCCTCCCACGCAGGTCTTCGGAACTCCGGCCGTCGTCCCACCCAACGTTCCTGCCGACCCTAACGCCCTCGTCAACCCCAGCGGCCTCTTCGAATACGGCTTTCCCGGCCCCGTCGCCGATGTCGCCAGCCGCTCCGGCCTCTTCTCCTCCTACGACCGCCGTCTGCGCAACCCCCACTGGGTCGTCGAGCACATCACCCCTGCGTCCCTCGCCCATCGCGAGGGTGACCGAAAGCACAGCAACTTTGTCGAGGATGACTCTGTGCCCCAAAAGTTCCGAGCCTTGCTCAAGGACTACTTCCGCAGCGGATACGATCGTGGCCACCAGGTCCCCGCCGCCGACTGCAAGTGGTCCCAGAAGGCCATGGACGATACCTTTTACCTCACAAACATGTGCCCTCAGGTCGGCGAAGGCTTCAACCGCGACTACTGGGCGCACTTTGAGGACTTTTGCCGTCGCTTGACCGTCAAGTACCCCTCCGTCCGTATCGTTACCGGTCCGCTCTACCTACCCAAGAAGGAGGCCGATGGCAAGTGGTACGTCAAGTACGAGATGATCGGCAGCCCGCCCTCTGTCGCTGTGCCCACCCACTTCTACAAGGTCATCTTCGCCGAGGACGGTCGCGCTGGTGGAAACGTTGCTCTGGGTGCTTTTGTCCTGCCCAATGCACGCATTGCTAACTCCAAGCCAATCACCGACTTTGAGGTGCCTCTCGAGGCTGTCGAGCGCGCCAGTGGTCTCGAGTTTGCTACGAAGCTGCCTCCCCAGCGGAGACGTCGCCTGTGTACCGACACCACCTGTGCTCTGATGATCCGCGAGTTTGCCGACAAGCAGAAGGCGTTCCCTAAGGCGTAAAGCAGACATCGTTGGAACCATGTGTTACATACTAGGAATGGACATTGCATCTATGGCTGCTATGATGGATTGAAGGGTCAACGGTGAGCCCTTGGGCGAATATACGGTTGCATACCTGAGAGAGTTTGCATTTATACTGCTAGGTACTTCAAGGTTAAGAGCTGAGCGCGCATGACGGCACATGTTTCTCGTTAAATAGAAGGGCACGAGATACGGGAAATTTCTGGCGACTGAATGATTTAATATTACGCTGGGCATAAGTAAAATATTTGCACTTGATTCTGCTTAACCTTGAAGGATATGGCTGCTCCCGAAGCGAGGTTAAGCCAGCCACAATGTCTTTCATGCTACCACCAACGCCAAAGGGTATCGACCTGTCGACATCGAAAAATGGAGTCCTTCCCCTTTATCTTGCCCGAGTATACTTTCCTGTCCGCTGCTCTTGGCGCAGACTCTCTTCTTGACTTGGTAACGGAGCGCGGCGCCGTGTGTCCCCCTTAAGGTCAGCATCAAGACCGGGCATAGGAGGTGGCGGAACTGGAAGGGAAAAGTTGCCGGGTGGAGGAGGCATGCCCGGGGGCGGAAGGAGGCCAGGAGGCAACGCTCCGGGAGGCGGCAGAGGGACACCCGCCGCCTTCATGAGCTCGATGAGCTGAGCAGGGTCGGGAGGGTTGTTGGGATCCAGACCTGGCAGAGGAGGTACCGGGGCACCGTTGAGACCGGGCAAGGGGAATGGAAGCAGCGGAGGCGGAGCGCTCGAGCCGGCACCGATGCCGGGAAGAGGTGGTGGCGGGACACTTGACCCAAGGCCAGGAACGCCTCCACCAAGAGGTAGACCTGGAATGCCGGGCAAGCCAGGGAGAGCAAGTTTCGAAGCGTCTTGATCGACCAAAGCATCCATCTCATCCTCCATCTCCTGCTGTTCCTCTTCCTGTCGCTGTCGTCGGTTGCCGCGGCGATCCCAGGTTCCCTGAGCCTCGGCAGCGGCTTCGCCAATATGATAGCGATCTTGGAAGACATCGGTATCACCAGGTCGAGCTCGGCTCCAGAAGCGCGTTATGCGGTCGTTAGAACCAGAGGCCAGAATGTGACCAAGAGGGTGCCAGTCCAGAGACCAGATGGCATAGTCGTGAGCGAAAGGAACCTTGTGCATCGGCCAAACAGATTGGGCAGGTACCGAGGTTGGATCAGGGCTGTCATACGGCGCGACGGTGAAAGGCTGACCAGGAGGTGGGTTTGGTGAGTCTAGCAGGTAGTGGAACAGCGAACCGTCCATGCCACCAGTGCTGAGGAAGTTGGGATGAACGGGATGCCAGGTGAGAGTGGAAATGTCCTTCTCATGACCTTTGAGTAAGCAAATGTCACGCATCATGCGGAGGTCGAAAACGCGGGCAGTCTGGTCTCTGGCAGAGGTCGCCAGGCATGCCCCGCGAACCTTCTCGAAAAGTACCTTGGTGATGGTGCTCTTGTGGCCGTGAAGAGTTGTGAGACAGCGACTGGTACGAGGATCCCAGAGTTTGACCAAATGGTCCTTGGAACCAGATACAAGCAAACCCTTGGAAGGATGCCAATCCACACTCTTGGCGTCCCAACCGTGGCCCTCAAGCTTCGACTCCATCTGGCCCATAGCAAAATCGAAAATCTTGAGGGTGGAGTCGTCGCTGGCGGTGACGAACTTGGAGTCATTGGGGCTGTAGGCGAGGTCTCGGATCGGATCGGTATGAGCGTTGATGCTCTGGACATTGTTGAAGTTTGGCTGCCAATACTTGATGACTCCGTCATGATCGGCCGAGATGAGCCAGTCATCACTGTGCGAGTACTCGAGGGCACGAATAGCGGAGTCATGAGCCTGCATGATGGTCTCAAAGTTGAATCCGGTGCCATTCCACAGGGTGAACTCGCCACTTGTTGACGCCGTCAGTAATCTTCGGCCTTCTGGTGTCCATCGAACCACGTTGATAGGATGCTTGATTTTGTTTAGAGAAGAGTGAAGATGCTTGATCGGGATGCTGTCGGCAGCCTTGGTAACCCGAGCAGCAGGGGGGAGCATCTAAGTTGTCGGGGTCAGTCTTGTGAGGCCATCTAAGCAGAAGCATGGCTTACATCGACAATGTAGCTGACGCTAGGTCTTTCGGCCTCGCCGATGTAGCCTCCTTTGTAGTTTGGGACACGATTACGTTGCCAATGGGTAACAGTAGCGCCATAGTCGGTCACGGGTCCTGCAGGGTCAGAGGTTAGACCTGAAAACAACGCTGCCTTGTTCTTGTCTCTCGAGTCCATGATGGGCAAAGCAATAACTCGAAAACTTGACACTCAACGTCCAGTCCAACCTGAATGAGCAGATAGTTTCCCGCCGAAGTTGCGAAAGGAGAGGCAGGGCTTGGAGAAACACGATACCCTCATCTTGAGCCTGTCGCGATTCGTATTGTTGACACACAATGGCAATAAGCGATTGAAACCAAGATAATAGATTCATCTCAGTGGCAGATTCTGACTTGCTGTATCTGGAAAGTGGGCATTGCGGGGAGTGTAGGTGAGTTGAATCGAACTCATCGTTTCTCATCCTGCTACTAAGCAAGGAACAATAGCCAACTCAAAGAGAACATAAAACAAACAACAGCAAGGAAAATAGCACAATGCAAATACTATGGGTACTCACGTCGACCCCTAACCTTGACAAACCCTCCATCTTGTCCATGACCGCCCCCTCGGTCACCGTGATCACCACGAGGCTCGTAGGCCATCGTGATTGTCGTCGTTTGAAGGCTCAAGCATCCACGGTAGCTTTGGTGAGAGGCGCGTCGTTTCGAATGGGTCCTGAGAAACCGGAAAATGCCACGATCGGATTACTCAATTGTATGTTCGAGGGCTGCTTGAGTCGATTATATGAGGTGATAAGGATGTAGATAACTCTGAAAAGAGATACGTCGAACGGTGTGAAAACGAAGCCAATTAAAGACAAAGCCAGATGCTATTCCCCAGGCGCGTGAGCTCTTGGTGAAGTTCTAAGCCAGAAGGAGCTTGGATTCAAGCGAGGATCAGCCGGCATGATCAGAGCTCGGGGAAAGTCAGGTGATCATGTCCATTTCTCTCCCCGTCTTGAGTGACCCGGAGGGAAGGAGGCATGATGACTCAGCGAGCACCTAAACTCTAAACTCGGCGTCAAGGCATCGCGTTTGTGACCTCCCACCCTTTCACTTTAGATCCTCAACGTTAGATCTGATGAGATCGAGGATCCTCCAAACACATCTCTAAATTTATCTCATACCCCAAACTTGTTGGGGTTCGGAGTAAACGGTTCTACCCGAGCTCCCACTTCCCGCAAGGCCACTCCTCACCAGCAGGATGCGAATGCAATACAACCGCACTTTCACATGCTTTGACATGAGCGCCAAGCAAAGATGCGAGCCATCTGGCCCGGGACCAGGAGAATCGTCGCAGCCCCCTGTAGCGCCACACGGCCAGCGGTTCCAGGGGCAAAGGCTTCAGTGCCCCACTAAAACGCTCACGGCCGAGCTTGTTCAGTCAATGTCTTCCACTGGGCCCAGGGGGCGAGATGTCCCAGGGCTCCCTACCTTAGTCGTGGACAGAAAACACAAGACTAAATTTGGCTGGGCTGTCATGTTAGCAAGTCTCGTATTTTCTGTCCCCCGCAGGCAAAGCTCCCGTCGGCGGTCAAAAAGTGCCTAAGCAGCCCCGCCATGGAAGATGTCCGCCAAACGCTGTGGATGGAACCATCCATGATGGATGCCCTGCCAGCGGGCGAGAGGTCATGGCGAGGTTCAATGCAACAAAAAGTCAACCACCCTGCCAACTCAATTCGGACGCTTGGGGAGTCTGGAATTTGCCTCTCCCCTCCTTTCTCTCGGCTCTGTCTTGTCTTCTGATTTTTCTACATTCCTTACTCTGATAACCTCATCTTCCCAAGCACGACCCTTACCTGACGTGCTTCAACCTGCAGCTCTGGCTGGCTCACTCACTGGAACAGTCGCCGCCACCCATAAACTTGATTGACATCGACAAGCTCCGCTTCTGCCCCGGCTTATCAGCAAAGCGTTATTTCTCTCTTCATCCTCTGCGTCCGCACAAATCTTGTGATCAGTCTGCCGTCGTGGCAAGACTCGTACACGATGAATTCGGGTACAGCGACGAGCATAGAGACGTCCAATGGCTTGGCCTCAAGCTCAGTCTCCCGGCGCAACCACGACGTCACTCAGCGCGAACCGCAGAACAACACCAACGGAAAGGCCACGACTGGGCCTCCTGAAAAGCCGGGCCAGAAGTATAGACATGTTGCTGCGGTGCACTCGAAGACGAGGCCTTCGTGCCTGAGTCACGATTCTGATGCGGCCCCCAGCTTCCTCGGCTTTCGCAACTTGATGGTCATTGTGCTAGGTAGGTCACAGAGCCCCTCATCGGACGCTGTAGTGAAGTGCTCGTCATTGACACTTGGCAGTGGTCGGGAACTTGCGATTGATGATTGAAAATATCCAGAAGGTATTTATTCGCGCCTGTTCAAAAGTGTCTGTCTATTCCTTTTTATCAACCGGCTAACATAGCGGATCATTTAGTATGGAGTCTTGATATGTCTGAGGTGTCACGATTACAGTCGTCAGGATGTTTACTTGGGCCTCCTGCTCTATTTCCTTATCCCATGCCATCTCCTCGCTGCCTATCTGATTGAGCTGGCCGCCGCCCAGCAGGCTCGAGGATCGATCAAACGAGTCAATGAAGGTTCTTCTGGTGGACCCTCGGAACAGGAGCGCAAGAAGTTTCACAAGACCTGGGTCATTGTCGCATGGGCTCATGCTGTCAACATCTCACTTGCCCTCGTCCTCACCACTTTTGTTGTCTACTTCAAGATTCACCATCCCTTGATTGGTACCCTGACCGAGGTGCACGCCGTTGTTGTCTGGCTCAAGGCCGCCTCGTATGCTTTCACCAATCGCGATTTGCGACATGCCTACCTGCACCCTGTCAAAGGCGAGCGCGAGTTGGTCCCTGAGCTGTACACTCAATGTCCGTACCCGCAGAACATCACTGTGGGCAACCTGATTTACTTTTGGTGGGCGCCTACACTTGTCTACCAACCCGTGTATCCTCGTACGGACAAAATCAGATGGGGCTTTGTGGCCAAGCGAATTGGAGAAGTCTTTGGCCTCAGCGTCTTTATCTGGGTTGCAAGCGCTCAATATGCCGCGCCTGTTCTTCGAAACTCGCTCGAGAAGATTGCATCTCTCGACCTCATGTCCATTCTCGAACGATTGATGAAGCTCTCGACTATCTCCCTCGTTATCTGGCTCGCTGGCTTTTTTGCCCTCTTCCAGTCATTCCTGAACGCCTTGGCCGAGATCTTGAGGTTTGGCGACAGGTCGTTCTATGATGACTGGTGGAACAGTGAAAGTCTTGGAGCTTACTGGCGAACGTGGAACAAGCCCGTCTATACCTACTTCAAGCGCCATGTGTACATGCCTATGATCGGACGTGGATGGAGCCCGCAGGCGGCCAGCTTTGCTGTCTTTACTGTATCAGCAGTTTTGCACGAGATCCTTGTCGGCGTTCCTACTCACAACATTATCGGTAAGCATGATAACTGGATTGTCCGTCGTCTTCATCCACTGACTCTCGCAGGCGTTGCCTTCCTGGGCATGTTCCTCCAACTCCCGCTCATTGCCCTCACCAAGCCTCTAGAGAAGATGAATCTCGGCCACACTGGCAAGGTAATCGGCAACACTACCTTTTGGGTATCGTTTACCATGTTTGGACAGCCTTTTGCGGCATTGATGTATTTCTACGCATGGCAAGCAAAGTATGGGAGCGTGAGCAAACAAATGGCGCCAGCAGTTGCGAAATAAAGCCTGCTATTCACCTGGAATGAAGAAGGCTTGGGATACGTTTTAGCGATCTCCTACCAGTGCATTTGGAATAATTGGTTACATGTCTGTTCATTCAATCTACTATCAGCAAATGTTTCTTCTGTATACCTACCTACATACGTGCTATATACTAGTGGTTTACGATAAAAGAGCAGATGCCATGAGTGGCCATATTTCAGTCCATGATGCAGCCCACCGATTTCGCATTTACCCGATAAAAGGCATCTTCGTTCCAACCTTCTTCCGGTACTCAATATAGTCGGCCTTGAAGAAGTCAATCAATTTGGCCTCCTCATGCTTGATCCTCCTGCTAAAGAACATCCAAAGCACAGCTGCGTAGCCAAAGAAACAAACAACATTGCCCAGCACAAGCTGGGTTCCTAATCCCCAGTAAAAGAAACCAAAGTAGCTGGGATGCCGGAACACCGAGTAAATTCCCGTCGTCACCAACTCATGCGAGGCTTTCTTCTTGTTCTGGACATGATGATTGAAGCTAGCCCCAGCATGCAGCATAGCTGCCGACCGTACAACTTGTCCAACGAAGACCATGAGCAGACCAGCCCCAAGAAGAATTGATCCGGTGCCAAAGGGGGCCCAGTGACGCTCAGGAAAGACAAGGCTAACCAAAGCACACTCGATGAAGGCCGCAGAGTGAGCGATGGCATATGACGGCCAGTTAGCAGTTAGAAGAAAGCTATCGATGCTAGCCACGAGGGTATTCCGCTCAGCTGTAGTCCAGAACTCGAGGAAATGGAACGTCGAGAGGGCGAAGAGGAAGAAGGGCACGCGCCAGACAGGGCTGGATGACAAGAGGAGGATAGCCACCATGGCGATAGCGCTCGAGGCGAGGGAGATGCCCAGGCAGAAAGCTCGGAGAGCAATGCCAGCGAGGGACTTGGGCTGGCCGGAGAAGAAAGGCTTCAGAACCATGAGTTCGCTGAGAGGAGGCAAAGAACCTGAGCCGTTGAAGTCGTCATTGTTTGAGGGCGATGCGGATGAGGCCCCGTGGTGAGAGGGGGCAGGGTTGAAGTTGACGGCGCGGCCGCTCGTATAGTGAGCGTTGTCGGACATTTTTGAGCAGTCAGAGAAGAGTTTATAAGCTCGCATAAGTGTGCACTTTGAGAGTTGTCCTTGAAAGTCTTGAGCCTTGAGGTATCGCTCTCTAGGTTCGCGATGGTGGATGATGAGATGGATGGTAATTTGAGATGCAAAATCCGATGGAAGATGTTCAGGACGAGGGCTGTAAAATAAGAGAGAAAGGCAAAGAGAAGCCCGGGTCTCAAAAGAGAGTATAAATAAGACAGCCAGCTACAGAGATGGCTCGCTTGCCATTGTCCCCGCGCGGCGTCTTCTCCTTCGATTGTGATGTAGAGAACAATATGAAGAATTGCTGGCCTGAGCTTCTGCGATGGATGGTCACGGCTACTACCTAGCATCTGAGCTTTAGCGGGTACGGGCACCCACCTATGGAGGTCTTGGAGTAGGGGTCGGTAGGTATTGACCATCTGAAGGTACCCAGAAATCTTGGGTGGAAGATCCGAAAGGCCCCCATGACAACCTCGTATCAGACTCTTGGTGATAGCAGAAAGTCTATGGCCTCTTCTATACACATTGATAATGGCCTAAACGTATTTTTTCAGATTGTTTTCTCGCTAGATGGCTGATATTCTTCTTCCATCGTCGGTATTTTTTCCTCCTACATGATTGGAAGCCAGCCGCCAAGAGGTACTACTGCATAGTGGATACCTCGACACCAGAGCATCGGATAGGTAAGCTACCTTAGGTATCATGGAGCTGGACGTTCCAGGACGGGAGTGACAACAGCAAACGATGCCCTTGACATGTGGATAAAGCCCTGAGGATAATTTGCGAGTCCAGTCCGAGAAATAGTATCCCTCTTTTTCACTTGCTCTTAACGAAGCTCACGGATCCTTGACCTCTCAAAGCCTTCTATAGCCAGCCTGCAAGACGTGTTGATTGAACGCGACGAGAATAAGTGCCAATTTTCCCTTCCCCAGAAGCTATGGAATGTCATTCAGCCTTATTCTAGCCCCATACCACTGAGCCCTCACCTTGGTGATGCAGCAGCCTTGAATGCCGGCTCGGCTCAAAGACACTCAGCCCCAGAAACGCCCAGTCCCAGAGACGCTCAGTTCCGGTAGAATAGCCCTCTCACTCTCATTCTCGTTCACGGAGATGGAAGCGCTTGCGCCTTGGATACGGCAGTTTCGGACGTGGAAGCAGGCTAACTGGATTACCAACTGAATGTTCCTAATCACTGCAGTTCTAGACCACGTAACCCAGCTTAAGGCACCTTCGTAGCCTGAGTTATTACGGATGTATAAGACGCCCGTCATCAGCGCCGAATACTCGACAGAAACTCACGCGTCCTGCTCTCGAGCGGACGTTGTGCACCCTGGCAACATGTATGCAAGACACGAGGACTGATGTCCAGTCCAAGGAACAATATTAGATAGTCGACGTTCCCTGCTAAAGTCCGCCTTGTATCGAGAAGGATGAAACGATAAGGACCAACACGTTGATAAAGCCCCAGGTGCATGGGATCCAAGTGTTCATCTCGTAGTATCCGGAGGAGTAGACAGCACCCAGTCTAACGTATCATTAGCAGGACTGGTCTGAATTGACTCGGGCAATACTAACAACAAGCCCGTGATGCTCCCAGCGATGACAGCCTCAAGCCCGGCAATGACGAGGTATACCACAGGCACCGCCCATAGATACTTCCAAGAAGACTTCTTCCAGCCATGGGTGAACATGGTAATCAGCACTGCAGCCACATGGAAGAGGGCGTAGATGCTAAGCGTCCACAGCAATGTGAACCGCCAAACATCCAAGACATAGTAGAGGGTGTATCTTCTATTGTCGGTGGTGTCATATAGCGTCTGGACGTTCAGGGACGGGAAGCGCGGCGTTCGATAATCCTGGGGAGGTTGGTTGGGAGGTGACATCTTTTAGACATCATGTTAGCTCGCCAGTATCAAGGGGAGGGCCAGCGATAGCTTACCGTGCCATAATGCAATCTGCAGTAATTATGTTGCTGAGTATCGCGTTGTTGCTACGGGGTCGATTAATGGGGTGGTTGAATTGGAGGCGACAGGGATACCTTACCTTAACTATGCTAGGGAGCGCCATTCCCCGGAACGTCATCCCCAGGGCAGCTGCGCCTCGGCAAAAGCTCGTGAGCTCGGCCTGCGCGACCGCAACGTCGGCGAGCGCATCTTCCATCCATCAACTCAACTTCTGAACCAAGCTCGTCCTCGACATCGACAAACACGAATGCATCGCCATGTCTTCCGATAGACTCCTCAGAACAGTCTTGCAATACTATCAAGATGTACACGATGCAGCCAAGACGGAGCAGATCATCGGGTCGACGACGCACCTCCTCACCGAGCTTACAAACCCTCTAAACCTCGGCCTTCTCACGTCGCAACTCTTGACGGCGCCAGCGATCTGGTTCCAGCCTGGCGGGGTTCGCACTTCGACCCGAGTCATCAGCATTTACAACACTGCCGCTGTGCGCATTCACGATTATGAGGTCGCCGACACGAAGCGGCATGAACCCCACGAGGGCGGCGGGTTGCGATGCGAAGAGTGGACACGCGCGGTGGTGAAAGGCGCAGATGATCGATCAAGACGATGGCAGCATCTCCTCGTCTTAACTGGAGTTCTCATGGGCATGGAATCCAACAATCGCCGGTCCTTGTCGCGCGGCTTGAGGAATACCCTTGAAGAGGCAGTGGTGACGGCGGCGAATCTGGCGCTCGAGAGCCGCGAAGAGGACGGTCCAGTGGCAGGCGCATCGATTGTTATGGCCCTCAACTTTGCTTTCCCGTTACTGTCAGACTTCCATAAGAGTCTCATCAATTGCAATGCATTGCTGCCTCTCATTGTGTGGGCTGTCACTGCTGAGGAGGGGTTTTGTGATGGCCAGTTCCTCACTTCAATCAGCGCCGAAATTGCCGAATCTCCAAGCCATCTGCTCGCCTGGTCACCAACGACGCCCTCTTTTCGCTTCATCCAAGAGCTTGATAGGCGTCCCATCATGGCCAACATGGGCCCATTGGCCAAGCTCGCAGGGTTCGCTGTGCAGCAGGCAACCGATACTCAGGCAGTTGTTGCAGCTCAGGATGCCCTTGTTACCTTCACGAGCAAGGTTCTGAAGACGTGGCAAATTAACCGCTTGAGCGATATAGACCCAGCGCTAGAGGCCAATGCGCTTACACAGGAAACATTGACAAGCACCTGGCCAGTTCTATGGAATCTCTTGAGAAAGCTCATGTTCGGAACCGTTGCCATACTTCAGGCAATTGTCTCCCGGAGTCTCCTTGATCCGTTCATGCTTAACGATGTAGCGGCTCCTATCATCGCAACCAAGTCTCTACATATTCTGCGCAACATCTTCTTCATCTCTTCCAGAAACGGCAACAACGCATTCCAAGTATACAACTTTACCTACCTGACAACAATCGACTCCATATCTCGAAACTCGGCTGCATGTTTCGTGTTTCTCCAGGAAACTCGTCCCGCAGAGAACGCATCAACCTCTACCACTTTCCTTCAGAGAACGTTGGATCTATTCTACCTAAACCTTTCCGAACATCTTCCTCTCACTTTATCGACAGATGCATGCGACACTCTTATCATCAAGCCAGCAATCGCATACATCTCTCATGAAGGGCCTACGACTCAGAACATGGTGGAAATTTTCGAGTCTGCGCATAGTGCGATTCTCTCAACCATCTCATGTCCTCAGCATAGCCCTCTCACCATTCAACTTACACCATTTTACATTGCCAAGCTATTCGATTCGTTTCCGCAGCACATTTCCTCGCGCCAGTTCAGGGTGGCCTTCAAGACAGCCATGCAGATTGTGTCACCGCCCTTCCCGGTTGCAGAAATGGAGCCGTATCTCTCTGAAACTCTGCTAGAGATGCTCCGATCCTACATAACGACGGCATCGAAGAGTCTCCTTCCACCGACGCCGGATGTTGTATCTCGCGCCGCTATGGAGGAATCGCAAGAAGAGCCTCTTTCTCAACAGAGTTCACTCAGTTTGGCTCTGGTTGACTCGCTGCCATACCTGCCTCTTCCGCTGTTAGAGGAATGGTTTACGATTACTGCTCAGGCTATGAATGAGATTGAGGATCCAACTCTACGTGAACCTGTCAAACAACGGTTCTTGGAAATCCTCGTGAGTGGAGAGCTGGACGTGGAGCGAGCAGCAATTGGTGTAGCTTGGTGGGGGACGCAAGGAGGCCGAGAACTTGTCCTTACCGGCAAGGCGGAGCCTGCCTTGATGAGCGGTGCTCTTCCCGGCCCCGAGAGATCTAGTAGGCTGTGAGGTTCTGATACTGTACCCACGGGCGTATTAGTGCGCTGCTGTGGTTCTATCGTAATTCTAGACGAATCACTCTCGGACGGACACTCGATTCGATCCGAACTTGTTACGTTTCACCAATGATACTAAACGTCTCAGGCGGCAGTTCTTTTGTGGGTGCAGTTGTGTCCTCACATGACGAAAATGTGCCACATCCAAGATGTCGCGAGTTTGTTCAACCGGTTCATGGGTCATCTGGTCGCCCTGCCAGAAGTTCGTTGCCCAGTGCAGCTACTGTGGACAGACGGGCGCTTTCTGTGAGCCTCAGGCAAAAGATTCTGGGTAGATCGAGATAGATCGAGGAGTCGGATGCCGCATCGTCTGAAAGCTCGGAGACCCTCCGGCCCCGCACAATGGCTATTTGCTTTGCTCAGACCGAGGATCTATCACACGTGCAGAGATGGGGAACCGGACAGGACACAAGTTGCCCGCCTACTAAGTCCGGCTTGGGCTCGCGTATGTCTGGCGTGGTGGTGATCTGCCACCGCCATCGTTGGCCAAACCAAGATGGTGGTGAGTCGGAACAGAGGCATAAAATGGAAGTCATTCCCGGCAGTTATAATTTGTCACGACATTAATAGAAATCGGAATCTGGGAACGTGTTCGTCAGGATCAAGGAACGAGCTACAGAAACAAGCAATTGAAACGGTCACAGCCAAGGCTCAAGGGTCCTCGGTTGAAGCCGGGTGATAATCAAGGCCATGGTCAGCTACCTACAGTAGGTACTGTAGGTACTCTGCAACATTGAGCGGGGAGTCGAGACATGGAGGAGGGTTGCTAGACCCAATTCAAGCATCATCACAGACTCGCGCTGGGCTGGTGTGCGTTGGCACGTCACCCAATGCAATTAGATGAGCAAGATTCCGGTTGAATCCAGACATGGACATTCACATTCGCAGGAAAGCTCCCTGCCTCAGCCTAGGTATCCAGCAAAGCTTACGGCCACGACCGGTATCCGCTGCGCTCCGGCTCAGCCCTCCAGGGTCTCTCAGTAACCTGGAGTTTTTGATTTCCGATCAGTAGATTGCAGCTTCATACCCGGCATCGATGGTTTCTGCCCATCATTTCTCAGGGCTGCATAGCCACAGTACATACTCTACAGCATAGCATGGAGCTCCCTCCAGCAGATCAGCTCGTCCAGGTTCAGGGACCTGGTTTGAACCCTGTCAAGCTGGGCCGCTGGGACCCATTCTTGTCACTTTTGGGCTACAGTAGCGTCGCTCTAGATGACGCTAATGCGCCTCTCAGGCCGATCGGTGAACTCTTTACCCCGCTGTGGGAAGCTCAAGCTGTGATGTGCTCGAGCAGCCAACATGACGACACGCGGGGCAGCTCAGTGCAAGCAAGACATGTCGACATGTATGGTAGACATGACATGTATGGTAGACATATCGACATGTTGGCATGTCGTGATCGAGCCAATGGGTGCCCAACGAGGCTGATGTGTGGGAATGTAACACCTGGTTGCTGTACAGCGAGTACCCTGTGGCTGTCAAGAACAGGTTTTTGACTCCAAGTGAGGGATTGGGGGGTTGAGATCTATCAAGGCACGCATGGTCCGAGGTGCAACAACGGTGCAACAACGACGGTAACGCCGAGAGCAGCATACGAACGCGCGGTCGAGTGGGACACTGGGGCCATGGTTTGGTTGGCTGAGGCAAATCAACTTGACCAAAGCAAAGACCAAAGCAAAAGAAACAACACTCGAAGCATGGCATGTCCCTCCTGTCCACTGCACTTCGTACGCATACTGCTGCTGGAGACGTGGGGTACTCCTAGCAAGGGCCTAGACGGGGCCCCGTCCCTCCAAGCCCCTTCAAGCCTCCTCCGTGTGCTAGTTTAGCCGCGCCCGATGCTCAGCTTCAGCTTCGGCTCTCAATGATTGTCCCAGCCCATGCCACAATGGAACAAGTGGCACGGTATCCAAGATGATCCTGTAGTGGGGAAGGGAGAGCTGTCTGTCCATGGTCCACATGACGAGCTGGAAGGGAGCTTGGGGGAGCATCTCTCAGAGAGGTATTAAACTGAAGCTGCCCCCTCGCTACCGGAGGGCCTCTTCTTATCATTCACTTACATCATCTCTTCCTCTGTTCCTCATCAACCCAATTACATAACATCAGTTCTTGACCGTCACAATGTCTTACGGTGGAAACAACGACAACGACAGCTACGTATGCTCCCCCCCCTCACTTACCAGAACACGGATCTAACACTCTTCACAGGGCTCGTCCAACCGTCGGGACAACGACAACAACGATAGCTACGTATGCTATACGATCCGCTCACTTACATGAACACAATCTAACACGCTTCCCAGGGCTCATCTGAGCGTCGTGACCGTGATGAGACCTCGTTTGGCTCGTCAGGCAACACCGGAATCGGAGGCGGCACCGACAGCTACGTTCGTTTTCCTACAGCCCACGCTGCTAGCCTCTACTAACGTTCTGACCAGGGCTCGTCCAACCGTCGGGACAACGACAACGATACCTACGTATGCTACACGATCCTCTCACGTATATGAACATGATCTAACATTTTCCCCAGGGCTCGTCTGAGCGTCGTGATCGTGACGAGACCTCTTTCGGCTCCAGCGGCGGCAACACTGGATACGGTGGCGGCAGTGATTCCTACGTATGTTTCTCAACACCCTTAAACGGTCCTTGAACTAACACTCTTCAACAGGGCTCGTCCAACAGACGTGGCGACAATGACAACGATGCTTTTGTCCGTTTTTCACTACTCACTTAGATGGCGTTCATGCTGACCTTCTTGACCAGGGCTCATCGACCAAGCGAGACGAGACCTCGTTTGGTGGCTCAGCAGGCACTGATTCCTACGTACGCTGATCAACACTCTTACACAGTCCTCAAGCTAATGTTTTGATAGGGTTCATCTGACAAACGTGACGAGACCTCATTCGGCACCAGCGGGGGCAACACTGGATACGGTGGCGGCAGTGATTCCTACGTATGTTGATCAATATTTTGATACAAGATCCTCAAATTAACACTCTTGGCAGGGTTCTTCTCGCAAGGATGACGATGATTACAACAAATCTTCCTCAGGCGGCTATGGCTCCAGCAGCCGAAAAGACGATGACAACTCCTATGGATCTGGCGGCAACACATACGGTTCAAGCCGGGACGATGATGACAACAAGAAGTCGGGCGGATTTATGGACAAGATCAAGGATAAGGCTGATGACTTGATCAAGGGAAACAAGAAGAAGAATGATAACGATAACGAGTACTAGATTTCCCTCAAGTGATGAGAGTTAATCTATGCTTGTGTCGATAATGAATTGGGCGGAACCTGGCTCTTGAGTACTAAGTCGCTTCACACCTTAGTTGCCAATATATCTCTTGAAACCAGCCACCCTGGAATTTAGTTGAACTTGACTCCGTATGCGGCTTGCCTCAGCTAATCTTCCTTCGGGAGCCATGGGAGTTTGTCTACCATATCCGTGCAGTCCTATTCTACAGGGTTGTCTGAACAACGCGAGACTACCCACTCTTGTACCCCGTGGGAGCCGTATTAACAACACCCGCCGACCAGGGGGTCGATAAAAGAGCGACTGATATACGTCGGCTATTCGGGGTTTGACGTATGGTCCGGGTGGGCGTGTCTCTGACGAGGGCATACCCGCTCAGTTTTCCAACAAGTTACATGATTGTTAGTGTAGTCTTAACCTAAAGCTCTTTTGACTGGTCTCCTTGAATGTTACTATGTAAGGTTTATGTTTGCGAGGTTATGTACTATAAATAGCGCCGTGGTGAGCGTGGACGGTATGGATACGATGATCCATGTGCTGCTGAAAGAGTAAGGGTCTTGCAGTGGGGCAACTTTTGAGTATAACTTATCCTAAGCTAAGCTACCCTTGAACATGAGACGATGTGATGAGATGAGATGACAGAGTAGGGAAGCCCTTGTTGATTCGTAACTCGCAATAAAAAATAAACAAGAGGCAGCCAATTTAAGCAATTGCTAGTCCTCTCAGTACTCCGTACCGAGAATGGATTTCCTAACCTTGTCTTTTTAGCCTGTGGATGTAAAGCTGAGTTGTTCACGGTCTAGAATATGCAATGCAGGGGTCGTGCCCGACTCGACGGCAACGAATAACTTCACGTCTCCAACATCACTTTATCACCCTCTCATTTCTCCGCTCTCTGCTCTGTCTGGCCCCAAGCAGAGGAGCCCGTTATCAGCATCATCATCATCGCAACATGTCTCAACCCCTCCAAGCTGGCGGCGGTGCTAGCGAAACCACGCGCTCGCTGTCCAACATCGACCCCGTCATCCGCAGCCAACTGGTCAAGCTGTTTGAGTCTCTGGCTGACCGAGATGACAAGACGTGGAGCAAAGATCGAATCTCTTCTTTTATTCTGACTACACAGCAGCATGACTCTTCCCCCGCCGTCGATGAGCTCCTCGCACGCGACTCGCTCGACGTCGATGGCTTCATGGCCTGGATGACGTCGTCCCATGCAGCTGTAACAACCCCGCCCAAACCCCAGGACCTCTCATACCCTCTCGCCTCCTACTTCATCAGCTCCAGCCACAACACGTACCTCACGGGCAACCAGCTTTCCAGCGATAGCTCTACCAGGCCTTACACCGAGACGCTGCTGCGCGGCGGGCGGTGCATCGAGATTGATGTCTGGGACGGGGACGACTCGGACTCGGATGCCGAGGGCACAAGCATCAGCAGCAGCGACTATGAAGCCCCGAAGAAGCCCGTGAAGAAGACCAATAAGAAGAGGAGCGCCTTTGGGAAGCTCAAGGATAAGCTTGCAAAGACGAGCATTCGCGGCAAGAAGGACCATGAGCCCGAGCCCAAGCCCGAGCCCGCTCCCGTCTCCGGCGAGCAGTCCGGCACCGCCGCCGCTGCCGCCGCCGCCGAGCCAACCGAGCCCGAAGTCGCCGTCGTCGAGCCCCGTGTTCTCCACGGCTACACCCTCACCAAGGAGGTTTCCTTCCGTGCCGTCTGCGAGGCCATTCGCGAGAGCGCCTTTGTTGTCAGCGACCTCCCTGTCATCGTCTCCCTCGAGGTCCACTGCATCCCCGCCCAGCAGCTCGCTATGGTGCGTATCATGAAGGAAGTCTGGGAAGGCCTCCTCGTCCCCGAGCCCGAAGGCGCTCCACAGGCTTTGCCCAGTCCTGATGAGCTGCGTCGGAAGCTCATCGTCAAGGTCAAGTATGCGGCACCTGGCACCGAGGCTTCGCTGGAGGACAGCGAGGAAGATGACCGGGCGCCTCACCCGGGCGCAGAGCAGGGCGGCACAGCCAAGAAGAAGATAGCCAAGGTGATCCAGGAGCTGAGCCGTATGGGCTTCTACTCATGGGGTGTGTCGTTCAAGAGTCTGTCGCAGCCCGAGGCTGGCATGCCTACGCATATCTTCTCGCTGTCGGAGAAGAAGGTTATTGATGTGCACGAGAAGCAGGCCTCTGACCTGTTCAACCACAACCGACACTTCCTCATGCGGACCTATCCCTGGGGACTGCGAATTGGATCGTCGAATTTGGATCCTTCTGTATTCTGGCGAAAGGGTATCCAGGTTGTTGCTCTGAACTGGCAGAGATGGGATGAGGGTATGATGCTCAACGAGGGCATGTTTGCCGGCACAGGAGGTTATGTCCTCAAACCTCAAGGTATGATGCTCCCGTTCATATCTCATTCCTTGATAACTGATCGCCATCATCTCAGGCTACCGACCCAACCGCGACGACGAGGACGACAACACCAACAGCACCATCATTCGCAAAACCCTTGACATCACTATAACCGTCTTTGCTGCTCAAAACATCCCCCTACCGCCCGGCGACACCTCCGCCCGCGGCTTCGAACCTTATATCAAAGTCGAGCTGCACGTTGAAGGACCCGACGAATTCCACGGCGGGCCTGTCCCTAACGACGGCCACGAGCGCGAGGGCGAGTACAAGGCCCGCACACGCCCGCACCGCGGCCAAGCCGCCGACTTTGGCGGTGAGCGTCTTGACTTCTCCGCTGTGCCGCACGTCGTCGACGAGCTGTCGTGGGTGCGCTTCACTGTGCGGGACGATGAGATTGGAAAGGATGACTTGGCGGCATGGGCGTGCGTGAGACTTGACCGGCTGGGGCAGGGATATCGCTTCGTGCACTTGATGGACTGCGAGGGTCGTGTGACGGATGGCGCCATCTTTGTCAAGATTGAGAAGAGGCTGGTTTAGCTGCCAACTTTGATAGCTAACCAAGTTGGATAACGATGACATGACATGATACAGTTGGGGAGGATCCTTCTGGGTGTTTCGATTCAGAGGGGTATACAGTAATCCGCTTACTTTCAATCCTTCTGTGCCCGCCTTTTATGCCTCTTCTTCTCCAAAAACTCGTCCAAATCCACATGGACCCTCAGGCCCTTCGACGTCATAGTCTCGAAGACACCCTTCAGCTCTCCGCTCTCCATGTCCCGATTCAACGTCGAGAAAGCCTCCATCATGACGTCCTTGGACCAGGGACAGTGCCTAAGTGCTCGAAACAGAACATCCTTGGCTTTTGGACGCAGTTCCCTCTGCAGACTGCAGAACCTGATGAAGTTGATCCAGAGCGAAGTGTTGAACTTGCACGCGTCGCTCCTTACTGCGTGTTCGAATGCGGCTTTGGTGGTGTTGACGTTGCCACGTTGCATCTCGTGGTGAGTGGCGAATATCCGACTGCTCAAGCAATCCTGAGCTGGGATGAGGACGGTCTCGTGAAGGAGTGTTCTTGTTTCATCAATGACCCGAAGACTAGAGTCCGCCCATTCGAATAGTGATAGGAAGATCGTATTCCGAGGGAAGTAAACCAAGAATTGCTTTAACTGTTCGAGCAAATACGCGCGTCGAAAGGGCCTTGTCGATGTCAGCAAATGTGCGATCAATATGTCTGCGATAAACTTGCCCTCGAGTTGCGTGCAAGTACAACAGTCTTGCAGCAAACTGTAGGATTCGTTCATGAGCCTGCGACGCTTGGTACTGTCGTGCTTTGAACTCCAGAGATATCTTGTGGATCGTCTCCATTGCGGCCGATATGTTGCCTTGGGAGGCTGAAGTTGGTTCCGTAGAGCCTTCGGCAGTCAAATATGACAACAAGACCAAACACTCGGTAAAAGTTCCTGCGTGGTCCAGGTTGCCAGCAGAGAGGAAACCGTTCATGTTGGAAGAAAACGTTTGCTGAGCTTTGAGCAGCATGTGCGTCGAGGATACGTGAGTGTCTTCTGTCGTAGTCCGCAAGGCTTCATCCACGGAAGCGCATAGCCTTTGGGTTGCCAGCTTTATGTTTCCGAGTTCGAGCTCCATCCAGGACCAGACTTTCCAAAGCTCAAACGTATCTGGTGTAGACGATTTCTGATACCAGGCATTAGTGTTTCCATCAAAGTAGAAAGATTGCCTGGCAATACTCACTGACGCAAGTTCAGTCGCTGACGACAAGACTTTGACAGCAAAATCATGGTTATTGTTCACGAACTCGGCGAGTGCATATGCACCATACAAGCTGAGGTTCGTGGGATACTGCTTGAGCAAAGCTTTAGCTGCCTTCTTGACGTTAGGGCCGTCTCTCACTGCACACAGCGCCAGGTAGTATTTTGCAAGTCCCTCGAGATTTGTAGTATGGGCCAACTGTTTTGTGACATTGACCACAAGCCCCAGCTCGATGCCATTATCCTTGCTCCTTTGAGGCAAGTATGAGAACCATTTCGACCCTGAGAACAATAAACCAGGGGATTCGGAAGCGCAAAGAGGTGTATAGTCGAAAGAGGGAGGCTTTCGCTGTATCTCCAGAGGATCTTCACCCCCAGAGGAGTCCTTCAGAATCCATGACTCCATATCAGAAGCAGCCTTAGCCAAGAACTGGTCGTGGTATGCCTCTTCCGTCCAGCTGTTGGGCCTGAAAGTAGGCGGAAACCCAGAAAAGTTGAGGAATGCGTCTAGCATTTGCTGCCGAACATCCAGCAAGATGTTCCTGGGAATAACGAAGAGAAATGGCTCAATATCGGAAAACATTACCACCCTGAAAGGGTCGTCTTCAGTTCCTTCGTCCATTGTTCTCGCTGGTACTCGAGCCTTCTCTGCTTGTGAGTGTTCCATGCTTGCCCAGCGCTTGTAGTCATCTCTGGACTGGCTGCTAGGATCCTCATTACACTTGAGTGGCTCAGGCGCATCGCCTATACCACCGTCCGCAACAAACTTTGCCCAGCCTTGAGCGTCTGCCTCTCCTATTCTGGAAACTTCACTCTCCCAGAAATCACAAAGCGATTCGAGGGCCGCGCTCTGATCTTCCAGCTGCAATGGCCGGAAGAAGTTGAGTTCCAAGAGAGCCTGCCATGCCGCGACAGCGAGTTCCTTGTATCCGGAGTCGTGAATGAATCTCGTGAGTCTAAGAAAGACGTAGATAGCTTCGCTGAAGTCTTCGGGGTTTGCTTCCGATCCGGATCGCGCAATGGTATGACGAAGTCGATCAAGGTGCATTTGCTTGATTGTGTCGTAGTGAAAGGTGGATATGTTGGACATGGCAAAGTCGAGATGCGATTTCCAAAGAGCAAAGCTATTTTCCTCATCTTGGTGCAGTTCTGTCCATTTCTTGGCGGCTGTCTTGCTGTTCCAAACCTTGATTCCTTCGCGCATCACAGGGACGAGCACCCTAATTCGATCTTGGGGCGTTGTAACATTAGATAACGCTGACTCGAGCATGTGAAGCTTGATCTCGGCAAAGCTATGCACCTCAGCATCGAGTGCTTTTCGGTCAATGTCCTCGCCAGCTCTCAGAAGGGTATCCTGATGATTTGCTAGCTCAAGCCACGCATCGATATCTTCTGGGTGATCCTTCACGCGTCTAGAAAGCTGTATCGACTTCCATTTTAGCGGGTTGCTTTGGTCCAGGTCGACTTGCTCGGCAGGCGAGTCAGAATCGGAATCCAGGTCGCTATCAGCATATTGACTTGGCTTCGCTTTGCCCTCTATCGAGCGATATGATGGCTGCTCTTCACCGCCTGATGATTCAGAAGCTTGGCCATGAAGCTTTCGCTTCTTCGATGTGCTCAATGGCAGGAAGTCGTCGGCATCATCCTGGTCACTGTTCTCCTGCTTGCGGATTCGAAGAGGGCTAGACCTCACGCGCCATGCCTTTGAGCGAAGACCGTCCTTGTCCTTAAAGGCATAGGAACCCTCACCCGGCATGCGGAGGCTGAACTGATCCCTAGGGCCATCGCGATGGATCACAAGCCGACCAACGGTACCAAGGATCTTACCATATCCATCGCGATAGTAGGCGGGGACCTGAGAACGATCGAGATTTCCGTACCGGATGATTAACGGATCACCTTTTGTGTCGATAAAGTACAGTCGTGAAGTCTCCTTGTTGTCGCGCGTTGGGTTGGCACGCTGGCCAAGCTCTGGAGTTCCTGAGCGGCTCGGACGCCGAGATAGTTCCCGATGTCGATGGCCAGAGTCTGTGCGGTGTCTTTTTGAATGGTGATGATCGCGGTGAATATCGGAGCGATGGCTTCTCTTCTTCCTGGCGTCTTGATCCCGCTCCTTTTCCTTGCTGCTGGGACCTGCACTTGGATCCTTGTCCTTGGGTTTGAAAGAAGAGAAATTTGGTGCGTTCAACTTCAAAGTCTCAGGCTTTGTCTTGAAAGATGCAAACTTGGGCACCGTAGGTTTGGTACACTCATCTTTGTTGGACATTGTGTTGATGAGTGAGCAGGGCTTTCGTCATGGCCGCCTTATCAGGCCCTGGGAGCTGATGTCCAGTATCAAACTGACTCAGATGTTTGACATGCAATTGCATATCATACAAAAGGGGCCGACCATGTGAGATGATCGCCTGAAAGTGGCGATGCTGTGTCGTGTGGTCGTATGCTCGTGGTTGACACATTGATGAGATTGACGAGCCTCATCCAACATCAGCCACAGTCAAGCCGGACATTGGTCAGTGCGCCAATACAGTGCGGGCGCGAGCGCGAGTGCGAGTGCGAGCCTACCTCCCTAGGTACCGTACTAAGCTCGCTCCCCTGGAATACAGCGCCTTGATCCCCTGAAAATCCTCCTAATCGGCCGCCTAGGAGCTTGGCGTCTATACCTACTGTACTTGGGGAGCTGAGTTGTGTGATATCATCCATTAAAAGTGTCAACCAGAATCGAACGATCCTCCCCAAAGCCGATTTGAACAATAGGAAACTCGTTCTCGAGCTGGAGAGAATCCCTATTACCAATTGGATCATATGCTCAGTGTTACCCTAACCTCACTGCACAGTCAGCCCTTGAACGCCAGGAGAAACGCCGATTAAGATTAGCACGCGTCCCTACAGCTCAAAAACTCGCAGAGCTTGCCCCTCGCCCAATACTTATCTGAGCTCTCTTTCTCTTCCACCATGGATCTCTCCTGGACGACACTCATTCCTGTCCTTAGTGTTAGCATTGCGACTCTTGTCTTTGGCTCGTTCATCATGGGACTTTTCGGGGGAAACAAGATGCCCGTTGAGGGCAAGGTATGCATCTACTCCAACTACAACTACACTGCGACTCTTTATGAGGAGCCTCGTGATTCCCCTCCGGACCCCCCAACTGACGACGTTTCTCCTCTAGACGGTCCTCCTCACCGGCGCATCCGAGGGATTGGGTCTCAGCGTTGCGAAGAAGCTCTCCGCCAAGGGTGCAAATGTCGTTCTAGTCTCTCGCAGCGTCGGCAAGCTTGAAGCTGCCCTTGCTGTCGTCAAGGTCTGTTGCACCCAAAGTCTCTTCTCCCTTTGTCGCTGGACTTCCACTGACTTGATTTCCAACCTCCAGGCCGCAGCCAAGAACCCCGAATCACAACGCTTCCTCTATATATCCGCCGACGTCTCTGCTCCCTCGTACGCCGGTCCCCTCCTCGCCGAAGTGATCAGCTGGAACCATGGCAAACCCCCCGATATCGTGTGGACCATCGCCGGCATGTCCTACCCCGAACTTTTCGTCGATATGGAGATGGAATCGTTGCGACGACACATGGACGTCAACTTCTACGGCACCGCCGAGATGTCCCATGCCATCCTCCGCGAGTGGCTCGCGCCCAACGCCTCCATTGAGAAAGAGCCCAAGCACCTCATCATGACCTCGAGCGTTGTTGCCTTCTACTCCCCTCCCGGATACGCTCCATACGCGCCCTCAAAGTTTGCCATGAAAGGTTTGGCCGAGAACCTTTCCCAGGAAGTCCTGATGTACCCGCAGAACGTCAAGGTCCACGTCGTCTACCCAGGAACCATCCTCTCTGCCGGTCTCATCCGCGAGAATGCGTGCAAACCCGAAATCACAAAGATCGTTGAGAAGGACGACCTTGACCAAGAGCCCGACGAAGTCGCCGAGAAGGCGATTCAGGGGCTTGAGAAGGGAGAATATTTCATCACTGTTGCTTTCCTCGGCACGCTCATGAAGTGGGGAGCCTTCGGCGGTGCCTCCAAAAACAACTTGCTTCTTGACTTTCTCGGTGCTATCTTGGCTACGATTGTCTGGATCTTTGTTCGAGTTGATATTGATGGCAAGATTAGAAAGTATGGTAAGACTCATGGACACCCGAGTACCTACAAGAGGCAGAAGCCCCAGGATATTTAAGCATATCCGGCTGCCTTGATCACAAGAGGAAGAATTTATAAATTAGAGATACCCAAAATTTCAATAAGCGCCATCATCTTTACCTAGTGTCTGTCTATTCATGTGGTATCTATTTATCAACGTCTCCGGCCCTTTTACACGCCACTCCATTTACCAAACTTGGTATATCTCTTGAACATCTCCCTCAAGATCGCACGTCCACTTGCATCCATGGCGTCATTCAGGATTTTCCTAACTTCCGGGGGCGTAATGTCGAAAATCGAGTTCATTGCCGGCTCAAGAGCCTCTCTCACCGAGTGCGGCACATCAGCCTCCAGCTGAAGCTTGACATACTGCATCAGCACCAAGTACATGTGCCATCCAGCCGAACGCTTCGCCGCATCTGTTGCCGAGTCGAGTGCGCTCTGATGCTGTGACCGGGAAACAGCACCGGCCGTTGGCTCACAAATAAGAGTGACGAGGCGAGCATAAAGATGAGCCTTGGACTCGTGCAGGGTGTGGCCCAAAGGGCCGGTAGCGCCGTGGCTGATGATGAGGTTGCGGATGAGGGCTTGCATCGTTGACAGAAGAAGATGTTGATGACCTTCGAGTCGAAGGCGGTGCTTCTTGATGATGACCTCGACTAACTTGCATAGCCACGCGAACGGCACTCGTTCATCAAAGGCCTTCTCAGACGAGCTTAGGTCGCAGACAGTATTCAGGACGAGCTCAATATTCCATTGGGTCATGGACTGTGGCCTCTTCTCGAGAAGCGAGTAGAGAATGCGGCATACACGGATGCATATAGATTGGCTCTTCAAGGTTAGCAGTGTCGACGTCAACTCGCTGTGAGCTGTAGCCAAGTCAAAACCTGGGTTTTTGCTTTGCAAATCAGGGCACACTAGATCATGTTAGTTGATATGCAATCCAACCGCAGGCTTTTCTCGTCTTACCTAGGAGCTGGCTCACAACTGTCTGGATAGCTGATGCTTGGCCATCCGTGTCTGAACCTTTCACGAAGCCCTGAACGAGGTCCTTCAGGTATTCGATCTTGGCGGGTGTGTCCATCTCCTTTGTGACAGAGGCAACGTTGCTTTTGAAAAGGGGCTCCCGAAGCTTGTGTGGCACGTCGTTTATACTATAAAAGGTCGTTGGCCGAGCTTCCTTCATGAGCGATGAGAAGTAGGTCCTCAAGAAGGTCTGCATCTTCCATCCTCGCAGATCCCCTGACGCCATTGCGGCACGACTTCGCTTCTCCGCCTTCTGAACGTCAGACTGCTTCAATTTCGAGGCTCCAGAGAGGCTCTCCAGAGTCTCGGCTGCATCGACTGCAGCGAACATTCGAAGATCGGCAACGACATTATAGCTCTCGAAAGCCTTCTTCTCAGTCAAGAAATAGCCAGTTGCAGCCATGACACACTTCCCTAACACATCCTTTGCGTTGTCTGGCAGCGAGCCCAACTCAGGGTGGCTAGTACAGTTCGGTGATCTGGAAACCTCAGTCGCCAACGCCTTCAACAGCGTCAGGCGGAAAGGCGACAAATCTCCAGCACTCTCGCAGTCTGAGATAAAGATGCGGCTGTCTTCGAAATACTTGATGCTTCGGTCTTCAATGTGTTCCGCCATTTGCCGGATTGTAGTCGACGCCATTGCATAATATGCCTCGATGAGATCGGTCAAAGTGCCGTCTTGAGTCGGCGTCGAGGAGGAGACATCTGACATGACATCCGCAATGTCGACAATGTCCGAAAACTGCATTCCTTCGTAGAAAGTAGATCGACCCATCAGCTTAGTTGACAGTCCAAGGACATATCTCCAGCCCTCTATTGACACGCGCTTTGTTGCCTTGGCTCTGTGTGTATTCAAAAGAGCCATGATCTGCTCTCGTTGGGGTCGAGTAAAAGCGTCTGTATGAACACCACTCAGGCTCCGAATCCAAGTTTGACTTGCCTCTGCAGGCCAACGCTTCTCTTTTCCGTCCTCCTCCAGCGCCTTGATCAGGCGGTCAATAAGGCTGCCAGCAACCTTGACATCGTTCACGTTATTCTCGTTCTCAAGTAAGCATGCCCAGATCTCTCTAAGCTGTCCAATTTCGCTGGTTGGGAGTGACAATGAATTCTGCAGTGCCTGTGGAAGAGCCGCCTTTGCCCTATAGACAAATCGACTAAGGCGACTGGAACCACGCAGAAACCAAGTCAGATAATGCTCGGGTGCTGCTTCCTCGAGGTATCCCGGCACAGAATCGAGATACAGAAATGAGGATATGTCCCTGCCCTGTAGGGCGCTCGATGAGAGTAGATCTGTAGACAATCGAGTCGTGAAGGATTCCACCAATTTCGCGGGCTCCTCGAGTTGCTTGTCGTCTGGACTCATAGAAACCCAAGCCTGGCAACAGCATTTGAAGGCTTCGTAAGTTTCCCTGGACTCAATGGGCGCCTCAGATAAGATCTTGGATACCTGTTCTTGTACAGCACTCCAAATCTCAAATCTTGATTCAGGGGCAACCCACGACAGAGTCTTGGAAACAACTCCCCATTTTAGTGCCGTCAAAGTCGAGGAAGATTTTTTTATTTGGTTCACCAGGTCGAAGAGTTTGCTGCCTACAGCATCCACGTAAGTCTCGCTCCGGATTCCTCGTGCAATAGAGTCCAGGAATAGGCAGAGCGCTCTGGAATGAGATCTTTCGCTCTTCGCCCATTCCAAGACCTCTAGAAGCTGCTGTGGCGACATCTCCTTTTCGATCAAAGCATCGAAGGGATCGCTGCCATATTGGTTCTCAGCAACCCTGAGCCAAGGTGAACTGGTTTTGTTCTTCTGCTTCTCGACCTTGCAAAGCTGTTCGAACCATAACTTTAAGAAGCTGGAAAAGTCTCTTCCGGTGCGGAATCCTTGGACAATGGTTCGGATAATCTTTGACAGTGACTCGACTTCGGTCTGGTCAAGATCTGACGCGGTGCTCCGCTCACAGACAATCTCGAGCAGGCGTGCGCCTTCTTCAGACAGCTGGAAAACGTCGGGTTCACAGCTAGCAATGTCTGCGACCAAGCGCCAGTTCGTGCTCTCTTCTTCGAGTGCGTACTCGCGACAAATAGAGCGCAGATCGTCCGTCTCAATAGGCATTGCCTTCTCAGCGGCTCGCTCTAGGACGATTTGTACGAGCTTGTCCCGGTTGTCTCGCACCCGCAAGGAGCCTTCGACAGCTTTGAAAACCCGTTTCATCCAATCGGCATTGCCTTTCCGCAGTCCTCCCTCACCTAAGGCGTCTGTCAGACCCGATGCCAGGAAGTACAGCACGGGAGCTGCCACATCGATATTCTTTTCGGCAGCCTCCAGTGCTTTTGCAATGGGTATCATGTCTTGTCGAGTAATAAATGCGGCTCGAGCGGGCAGTATGAGGTTGCGGTGCATCAGCTTCTGAAGATCGGTCGTCCATTTTGTCCGCAATGACTCGTATGTGACGGCTTTCTGTGCTCTCGAAATACCCTCCAGGTTGCTTAGAATGGCGGCAGAAGGGACAAAAAGGTGTGCGGCCACCTCCAAAGCATCATCATTCCCCTGCAAATGGAGATCCCAGATTGATGCTATTATCTCGATCCAGGACTCCCAACCCTCTTCTTGTTCGTCGCCGCTAGAAAGAGCCACATCACACAGGGTGAGCGACAACGATGTAAAAGTAGCTGCTTCCACCGCTGAGGCGCAGAAAAGAGATCGAATATGTTCTGCGCCAATCTTGTCATGCGAGGATTGCGTGGCGGTAGAGTCAAGACGACCCAATAAGCTCTTCAGAGCGCTGAAAATGGCATCCCCGGCCATCAAACATCCTTCGCTGTCTTTCAGGTCGTCAAGGGCAAAGCTCTTTGTTGTCGATCTCTTTCGCTTCGACGAAGCAGACGACGAATCTGTAACTGGCGTGGAAATGTCCTTCAGAGTTTGCTGCAAAACAGCAACGAATCGTCGATCAGCAAGCGATTTCGCAAGCGAGAACAGCGGGATGCGCTGAAAGACACATTCGAGGATCGTCCAGGTCAAGGGCCATCTTCGTAGGGTTTCCGCATCCCTGGATGAGCCGTTCATCGATTTTAGCAGCCATCGCAGGCTGCTCTGCTCCGCGGCGTGGAATTGGCTGTCTACTGATGCGGTCAAAAGCTTCCACAGCTTTTTGAGATTTTTGCCATCTTCTCCCGGTCCAACTTGATCAAGACCTCTCACAGTTTTGATGAGATTCGTCTTTTCCTGTGCACGTGTAAGACTTATGTTGTTTCCCAAGACAGCAATTGACGAAAAACTCACGAGAGTTTGTGCGCCTTCGTTTGAAGATCCGTCTTCCATGTTCACATCCATAGCGACCAAGTATCCTCTAAAAGAGCGGCAAAGAAATGAATAAGAAGAGAAGGTATCTTGAACTAGAATCTTTGAATGCGCCCCGCGACTTTTCCAATGTCCCCAAAATTTCCAGGATTCTGCCCACCGCGCTAGACCGTTACCGGTGCCCCGAGCTCACCGCCAAAATGACCCATTGCCGATTCATCCTCGCTCGTGAAGCTTGCATCACGCCCAGTGACACACAGCTTCCAGCTCCTCGCAGCTCCATATTTGCTCGCCGCGACCGATTGCAAGCCCTCAAGCACGCCAATTCCATCCGTCGCCTTGTTATCGCCCCATTGGAGCTAACGCGCCGCCCGTTCAGGACCATCACCATGGCCGAAACCGCTGTTACCCGTCCTCCTCCGAGCGCCATTTCCCGGCCCCTCAGCGAGTCGCTCCTCAACGAGAAGGTAATTGCATAATATCGGGGAATCCTTGTGCGCTATATACCGCTGGACGATGCTAATCGATGCCCAGTGGGATCGCTGCCTGTCCAACCTCCTCGTCAAGTCGACCCTTGGTATTGGTTTCGGTGTCGTCTTTTCTGTCCTCCTATTCAAGCGAAGAGCGTGGCCCGCGTTCGTCGGCGTCGGTTTCGGTGCCGGTCGTGCCTATGAGGAGTGCAACTTCAGCCTCAAGCAGGCTGCGCGAGATCTGAAGAAGCAGTCGGCATAAGTGAATGGATTTGCGAAGAGAGTCAGATGCCGATTAGGAGAGGACGGAGGCGTTTTGTACAAGGAACAGCACACGGATATTGCGGCGTGTCAAAGGACGAAACGAAGAGATTTTTCCACGGGCTTCCGGAGGACCCAATGCCAGAGTAGGACGGTTCTCAGATTCAATAGAGGTATCATGTACAACAACCTGCCATTCCTAGCCTTCGACCACGATCTTTAATCCTGGCGATTTTATCCATCATCGACAAGCTACAACAAAGGACTATCCCAGTGCTGCGCCTCCATGTCACCATTCATTGCATTTCCGGCCGTTCGGCTTAGCCGTTTCTGTGTCCCTGTTGCATCCTCCTCCCTCCCAGTCGCGGACAAGGGGGAGTCCAAGTATTCGAAGCAGCTTTCGCAGTCTGTGACTAGGTCTGAACTGCTCGTCGAAAAATTAAGCAAATTATCAATGCTAAACCTCCGTATCCGGCCAACAAGGCCTGCGTTATCGCCTTGTTCGGTCGAAGGGATCGTCAGCCTAGAGAAGTTGCGTTTCAGGTTGCTCAGCTCCAGCTTGAATTCTGCAGCGAGGGACTGGCTTCGCCTTCGGACACTGTTGATGAAGAAGTCTTCACCGTCGTGGTATGGTTCATTCAACGTCGTATCCGGCTTCGCGAGATACCTTGGGCCCCGGGGCGTTGAACGCTGTCCGTTCTCGGCGTCGCGGGCCCGTACTGGAGCCCTAAGCCCAGCGCCCATCAGAATGAAGATTCCGAGCACCGAGGCAAGTACCAGAACTCCAATCGCGATCGCAACTATTTCCAATCTATTCGATTCGAGGGATCGATAAATGTCGGGCATACTGCTTAGGATCGAGGGAATTGCGCCGTTTGGGGATCGAGGTTCTGGATTCGCGGCTTCTGATCTTTCTCGATACTTTGTCGGACTCGGGTTGAACTGAAGTGTCGAATAATAAGGTTTTCATTCGAGTACGAGTAAAGGTCGAAGTTATTCGGGTTGTCAAGTGATACAGGAACGTGTCTCTGCATGTAGGAGAGAAATCAAAAGAAACGCGGGGACAGACTAGGTTGAGGGAAGGGAACAGCAGTGCTGAAAAGGCGGACTTAGAGACCAAAGGATATGATAGGATTCGGTTTCGCAATTCTTACATAGGCGATGGTTTCTAGGTATACGTCTCAACTTTCAGTGAACGGCAAGTATCAACCACAGTTATTGGCTCAAGCCGGAAGTCACCGTTAAACGCGTACAACACAGCACAACACAGCGTGACTTCTCCACCAAATCCAACCTCAAACAAAACATCACAGTATTCGACTTCGAGTGTTCAAAGACTCAGCTCCTCATAGACAAACCTGCCCAATAGCAAACAAGTCCCTTCTTTGATGCTACGGAACCAGGCCTCCTTCTCATGCAGGTCCTCCCAAGAACAGACAACATTCGAATTCCGAGACCTTAGCTACATCGAGACATGAGGTGTTTTCTCTCGACTTGTCCGTGTTTTCTCTCGACTTGTCCCTTTCAACTTTACACGAGTGTCACATTACTCGTATGATCCTCCCTTAACCTCGAACTCCTCCTCAAAACTCCAGCGCCACCACTTCCATATCGCGCCTCTATTCGCGGTTCAAGCGACACACTCAACTTTGTTCTTCGTGGACACGTCTCAACATATGCTCTTCGGGATACACGATACGGTAATCTTCACCTTGTGTAAAGCTCCAAGGGTACACTGCGTTGATTATCAGGCAACAGAGCTCGCACAGGGAACAAAGTCTGAAAGCAACGGTACCGTGCAATTGATAATACTACCTAATAACAGAACATTTTGAAGGAATCTTGGGGATAACAACCCATCACCATTAGTCCCCAAGTCTATGCCGCCCAACGAATGTGTAAGTTCAGCATCTACCTCTCCCCTTCGGAGTAGAACTCATGATGCCTCCTCCCCTACATCCTATTCCCGCAAGATGCCTAATAATTGATCCGAGTATCAAAATTTACTTTCCACATCCTGTCAACCCGTGTCAGCGATAGCCCAATCGGAGGAACCCCGATTCTCCAGAGGGAGGCACAGTTACTGCGGAGATACGATGGCGCCGCGGAGGATGTCCAACAGTACGACAACGCCAGTTTCACTCGTCGAGTGTTTGATAAAGTGGAGTTGAGAGGAGAGAGGGAAACTTGAGCTTACCTGGGTCCCTGGGGTGATCAGAGTTGTTGTTCTGGTTGTTTCCCGGGTCACTATCCATGAAGTTGATGCCAGCAGTGGGCTTGGTACAGACGGTCATTGTTGCAATTTGGCAAGGATCACTGAAGGATGTGAAGATGGGCGTGTTGAGTAGAGCAATGGGCTCCAAGGAAGTAAAATGGTAATTGTTTGAGAAGTTGGGTAGTGTGCAAAGGTAAAACAAGGTGCCGTTGACTTGTGAGTTGTTCTGGAGAGTAGATTGAGTCCAATTGCTTTGGGCTCATCATCCCTTTTATGCTCGAGCTAACTATGCTCTAGACAAGAGGCATCAGGAACCGATCCGCACGAAAGTAGTAGATCGCAACACCATCAGCTCTTCCTCGAAGCAGACCAATCTCGTGGGCCGCATGGAGTCACAAACGGTGCAGAGTTCCGGAAGTGAGTCGATCCATCGTTGCTCAGAGTGGTCCTTTCCGAGCAGGTAGTCGTAAGCTCTCAAGTCCAATTCTACCCGTCAAATGCAGGCTGCCGTTGCGGTGAAAGCCTAGCCGCAGCATATACTCTAAAACAGGCATGAAATCGACATGCCGTATCCTAGAATGGCAGAATCCACGCCTATTGTGGAAGGGGGCCACTCCGTCAAACCGTGCTGATCTATTGCGGACCAGTTCCGACATAAGCAAGGCCCTGTCTTGTGTATCTCTCAGCCTCTCGGGGAGTAGGACAGTGAAGCCAATATTTAGTAATACTAGCCATCAAAAGGGGTTTCGACGTCAGCGAAGGCAACGGAGACATGATCGGTCCGTTAGAAGAACATGGTCGTTCCGTTGGAGGAGGCGGTTTAGACGGTTCACCAAGGCGGCTTGTGCTAAGGACAAGATCGATCATGAACTACCGAGTTCTCACGGCTCCAATGAATCCAGGTAGCTATGTGGTAACGTCACGCAGAGGCTATAGCTGGCCTGCCTCGACCATGGCATTCGCTGGACTAACTGGTCCCAAGGAGCTGGGCCACTAAGGCAACCAACGAGCATGAACGCATTCACCACCTCGGATACGGACATGCCATGAGTTGCCTACCGAGGCTGCTACCCTCCGCTATGAATCTGTGGCCACTCGGCATGATGCCCCGAAGGTTGTGTTGCTTCAAGTTGCCCGTCACACTTCGTCATCTTTACGACAGCTACAGACCAAGAATGGAAACGCGAGTGGCCGAGAAAGCAGTGCACGAGCTGGCACATTACGAGAATTATCCCTTCTTCCAATTAGTCGTTGGTAAAATCCAGGGGCCAGGGATCTTGCGGGACACAAAGCATGATTCCAGTCTGTTAAGGTGAATGTCATGTCGGAACTTCTGCCATTTCGGCGAGACAATTGAACATCCCATCGTAGTAAGACAGCAGAAGAAAATCCGTCACTCTAGCACCGAATATGACCGACAGCAAGTAAGAGGATTGAAGCCGGTTGATTTTATGGTGCGATGAAATGTGTGAAGAGAAGAGAAGAGGGAAAAAGAAGCAATCCACAGTTGGCGGTTAGTTAGGTAGCTTTCAGAAAGGCCTGAGGTTGGGTGTCACGTGAGGTGGATCCTG
Source organism: Fusarium buxicola (assembly GCA_014899095.1). NCBI lineage: Eukaryota > Fungi > Ascomycota > Sordariomycetes > Hypocreales > Nectriaceae > Fusarium > Fusarium buxicola. The sequence continues at coordinate 32,639 of JAAVUK010000707.1, forward strand.
TGTTCCCTGTCACAAACTCCCGTTAAAAGTCTGCAATTCTCCTCTTTCTTTCTTCATTTTCTCAACTCAACATCCAGCTTTGACGGCAACTTTACGCATTCCGACGTTGCATCCTCGGCGTGTCAAGCTTCGCCTTTGAGACTTTGAGACGGTAACGCCGACGCAGCGCCTCAGTCCTGCTGGCGCCCGCTCGAGTCGGACTGAGATCTGGAGTCCGTCTCGATGCCCTTGGGCATTGGTCTGCATCTCTCAGCTATCGTCCTGCAAACGCCATGATGGTGTGAGAAATACAAATTCTCGAGTACGGGCCCGGCTCTGACGTTTCGAGACGGCGCCTTGGTCACACGTTGTCTCAACTTGATTGCTACTTCACATGCTTCTCATGCTCACCCTATCCTGCCCTCCAGAATCTTCCCCCTTCCAAAGACAAAGTCCGTCATGACGGCACCCACGAATTGCCTACACCTCGTGCTTTTAATGCGCATGTGTGTCAACTTTATACATATCGTTCGAGTGGGAGAACAATACCATGGTCTAGACAACCAGTCCGCTCCACCCTGCTGTCATTGAAATAAAGTGTGGCATCAGGACTAGAATCGGGCAAACATGATGACTCTTTTTTCTGCTACAGTATTCGTATGTAATGTAATGTTATGATCAACATGATGACAACATCCTTCAACTCGCTCGCCCTCTGAACAATTCATCCTTGCCGTCACACCTGGAGTCATTCAAGTTTATAATCCTGTACACGGGTATCCCACCGCCGTTAATCTAAGAAAAGCCTTGCATGCGCCATGTCACGAAAACCGTTGCCTAGTTGATAATTGCCGCCCATCAATCAGTCCATGTCTCGGACAAATATTTTCATACAGATTCTGCAAATATGACCTTATCGTTCACGAATGACATGAGAAACCTGGCCACGAGGCGACCCGTGTACAAGGTCTGCGGATCCATGGGGAATGGATGATGCTCCCTGTTGGGAAGAATGTCGTTCTCAGCCAGGAACTGCAACTCCAGCCCTGATGTGAAACACGAAATGTCAGCGCCATTTTCTTCTGGAAGGGTTTTCGTCAATCGTTGCACTTACAGTCTTCGCCAAAGAATAGCTCTCTCAGCTGAGCCGAGAAGTTGATGGCCGGCCCATCCAGCTCGCCCTGCTCGGCGAAGCTGCTGTCGAACAGAGGGTTGAAGCTCTTGGCGTTGGCTTCCTTGGTGTGCGTCTGGTAGACTTGGTGGAACTGGTAGGCGAACTGCTTGAAGGGCATGTTCTCGACCTCCTTGCACGTGTTGAGAGCGAGGCTGCGCTCGTACTCGGGTCGCGAGCTGTTCCTCATGTTGACCTCGTTCTGTGAGACAACGAAGATGTCAGCGGCCGTCTCCACAGCCTCCATGAAGAGGCAGAGGACTAGGAAGGCGGCGGTGCAAGGCGCCCACTCGCGTCGAGACTTTGGTTTGAGTGACTTGGAGAAGAGCTCAAAGAGCTGTTGCATCTCGCGCAGCATCAGCTCGTCTACAATCGACTTGATCTGTCGTGCAAGGACTCGGGGGGTCGTATGGCTACCGTTCTGGGAGATCCGGCCAGTCGATCGAAGCGAATCGACCGTATTCCGCGTGAGGCAGAGGTGCCGAGTCATGATGTAGTGCATGCAGTAGATGGACAGCGCACGCTTCACCATGAGAGACTAGAAGATGGCTGTCAGTTCGGCTACTGGTACAATTCTTTCGGGCCTACTCACCTCAGTCTCATCAGCATACTGCTTGATGATTTGAAGCAGCTTTCTTGGCAGCTGAGTTGTGTAGAAGGTATTGGTGACTTGATCTACAAAGTGAGGCTCGGTAATGAGTTCTTGTATGTACTTCTTTGTTTTCTTCTTGAGAACATCCCTCTCAGCGCTCTTCTGGAACTCGATGCCGATGGCCGCAGCTCCGTTGGACTGCAGCTCAACACGGTCCGGTCCGACGTTGACCATGTGCCAATGCTGGACTACATCAGGAGTCTTTGGGGTGAAAAACTTGGCCTCGATGGCCAGAACCGTACGAAACTGTGGCCCAGAAAACAGCTCGATTGAGCATCTCTGCTCGACCCCATCGACTTGGAAGCCGACAATGTTTTCTGCGATGAACTTGGACATAGCCTCCTTACGGAAATGACCGCGAATGAAGTCGGGGAACAATATCGGCAAAAAGTCTTGGAACTGCCAGCAGACGACCTGAGGAACCTGGATCATGAGCTTCTTGCAGCTCTTGCAAGGCCGCTCCTTGTCACACTTGACCTTGCGGCTGTGGCAGCAGAAGCAAGCTCCGAGCCTGCGGACCTGCAGTGCATTCTCCTTGGTCGCATTCGCCAAAGGCCCCTTTCGCCCTCGCTGACTAGTGCGCGCCGCAGCCTCGAAGCATTCAAAGGGGTTCGGGCGACCAGCATGGGCCGAGATGGAGTTCGGGGTCACAATCACGAACTTGCCTCCCTGCTCGGCTCTCTTCTTCTCGACCTTGCCCACCTTGACCTTGCGAATCTGGGTTGGGGATCTGGTACCGCCAGGGCTTGCCTTGGAGCTGGAGGAGAAAGAGTTCTGCGAGTAGACGCTCTTGGGCGACGGAGAGTTGTTGAAGTCGTCCATGATGAACATGCCTTCATTTCCTCGCGGGTTCGCGGGGTTCCATGGCGGAACATTGGGATCTGATTGCAGCGGCTGTGGGATGTTAAAATCAACCTGGGGTACCTGAACCTGTTCATTCGAGTCTGTTGAGAACATGTCGGTTCCGAAGTTGTTCATGAGGGTCATGTCTGCAATTTCATTAGCACCCTGTGGTAAGCGAGACCCCTTCCTCTGCTTCACCAGCATACCATTTAAACTCTGCGGCGAGAACTGGCTCGCATCCTGCTGTGGGAAGAGGTACTGCTGCGGCGTCATAAATCCCTGTGCCGGACCGAAGCCTCCATCTGTTGTTGTCGCGAACATGTCGGAGCTACCATTGTCGGACTGCGCTGGGAACGAGGCGTTGCTGGAGAAGAAGGCGGTTTGGTCCATCTCTCCGAGTAGGAGAGGAGAGGCTGTGGATGGAGATGGAGCGTTTCCAGAGACGTATGGTGAAGGGGTGTTGCCAGCAACGAAAGGCGAAGGCGTGTTGCCGGGTATGTAGGGAGATGGTGTATTGCCATGAACATTTCCAATCATAGTGAAGCTTCCCAAGCTTCCACTGGCAGGATCAGACATGAAGCCGATGGAGGACGGCCCAGAGCTCGACGCCGTGTAGTCGATGTACTGCCATGATTCGTCGGTCTCGGGGGCGGATTCGAGGTCGTGGGGAGATGATGAGGTTGGCGAGGGGCGGGAGGTGACGGAAGCCATTGTGTGAGAGTTGAGGGGGTAGTAATAATACTGAAGGTCGAATTGTTCTTGCGATGTCGTGGTGGTTTAGAGTAAGGATGATAGGAGGAGGGATTCTAGATGGAGGAAGAAGCGGGCGATTATATAGGTAATAAGTTGAAACCGTGACAATGAGACGAAAGGTTGCAGCCAGTCACTGCGAAAGAAGAGATCGAGCCGTCACTTGTGGCAGTCTTGGTCGCTATTGAGATCGCATTCGCAGATTCGCCAATATCACCAGTGAGTGACCAAAGTACGCGCGGATCAACCAAGTAAGATATGTCGCAGGTGGGCGGGCTCCAGTCCTCGATTCAGCGACAATTTCAGACCCAGGGGAACAGCAGATATAAGAGGAAACTAGAGCGTAAGCATTTCTATAAGAGTAGACCGAAGGAAAGAAAGAGGGGATCAAGAGGGAATCAAGAGTCAGGAATCAGAAAACTCCCGTTCACTTCTCTCTCGGTCGACGTTCTTGGGGTCGTCGTGGGGGCCTTGTTGCTTGCATTCGCCATCCTTTGGCTGTGTAGACAGCCCGCGCTAAACCTAACCGGCGACCGACTGGGCGTCGCCGACTCGACCCGTGCCCCGGGATGCGCTAGGACGCTCTGGTACGGGTACCTTCTTTTGCGTGGGAATCTGCCGCCATCGTTAAGTACCCAGGCCCAGGGTAAGGCTTGTCGTGGCCAGTCGTTTATGCACATGTTCAACCTGGGCGAGAAGCGATTCTGAAGCAGACGTTGTGCCTAAGCAGACGCTATGCCTTTCTGAGTACTATGTCGAGTGACGATTCTATGAGCATATCTTCGGCTTTGCACTTTGGCAATGACTTACCCGGTAACATATCATCTGGCCAGCTTTCAATTGGGACTTGGACTGTCACTGACATTGCACTGCAGGGGTGGCAGCGCTATCGAGCAGTAGGAGAGACGTTCCAGTTGGTACTCGATTTCGTGCATCACAGCATGAAGGGGGCCTCAAGTCAGTTTCGACGCCCAGGTACAACAGGACATGTCAGTTTATCACATCGATTCCGCCACATGGAAACCCCATGACTTACATTCAACCCCCGTGCACTTTGCTCCGCTTGCCTGAGAGCCATAGGAGTTGTGTTGAGTTGCGTTGAGGCTCAAGCACTCCAACTACACCTGGGGTTACTGAACTACCCTAGGGGTGGCAGGGGACCAATGGACCAATGTCCAGGCGGAAAGATAGCGTCTATCCATTGGATTGACTGTCTCGAGGTTGATTCACCTATGTAAAAGCACCAGGTTGAGGTGGTGGGCAAACAATGCTGTGCGTAATATCTCGCTCACTCTGATGCTCGTCTCTGCGTTTCCCTATTGCGAACTGTTGTCAAATCAAACCATCAACTCAGCTCTGTTTGCTCGCAGCTGAGCGGCCCAACAGCCAAATACCGTTGCCGTATTCAAACACCCCATCGCAAGAGTATAGACCAACCAATGTGCGCCATAGCTAGCATTGGGGGCACACCCGGCACGAGACCGCTTGCCTTTGGGGACCATCTTCACAGCCTCCATACCCAATATCTAGACCCTTGCCAACACGCCCAATGCCCGATGCCCGGTGCCCAACACCACCATCTCTTTCGTTACCCAACGCCACCAGCGGGTAAGGCAGCAGACACGCTGTGTCGAAGACTTGTCCAATTACCGGGATAGCCGAAACACAAAATGAATGTGTAATTGTGCGCCCTATACTGGAGAATGGTCTAGGATCCGGAGATAAAACGATGCGCGTAAACCAGTACTGAGACAGCAAACCCATGATTCGCCCTAGTAAAAACAAAAAAATCATTGTCACATGAAACTCCCAACACGCTCTAGACAATGGCCTCCCAACCAGAAAAATGGTTGTTGCTCCCGGTAACGAGTTAGCGATAACTTCGCGTGTTAACCCATATAACCATGCGAGAATGCCTGCCCATATTCGAAAAACATCATCATTCATTCACATTGCGACCTTGCGTCTGTAGCCTCAAATGATGGAGGCTCGGGTCCCATCCCTGTTCCTGTCTGTGCCGTAGTCGTCGCCGGCTGATCGTCTTTCCTGTACTAGGAAAACGTATAAACGTATGTCGTTGGAGTCGCTGAGAACTCATCACGAAGCTTTCGCCCTAAGCCCGGTACCGCGTAGCGGCACGGTCTTGGATCTGCTTCTCTGTAGAAACGTATAATCGGTCCAGGTAGTCCATGGCCGATGCATCCTTCAAGATCTTGGCCACCTGAATACCGGCGGAAATCAGTTGAAGGATGTTCCTGTCGTCCTTTAGGGGGCGACTCTGGTGTTTGGCAGCATGCCTCATCTCAAGGGAGTTCTCGAGAATCGTGACAAACTGCTTGATCTGTCCGTTGTAAAGCACTCGCGCCGGAATACGTCGCTTGGTCGCCAGCCGCTTCAAGAGGTAAACCCACTCGGTCCACTCTCGATCCTGCGGCCGTTCAACAGGTCTCATATCCTGGGTCAACGGAATTGGGAACTGATACTTGGCGACAAAGTCGTAGGCACACTGAGAGAGCCGATCGTTGACCTGGCTCAGGACACTGTCCTGCTCCTGGACATGAAGGTTCGTGGGCAGATGCGGAAGTTCCCTCTCCTGCATCGTAATAACGTCTGGTGGCGGCCGCTGCAAGAACTGATGCGGGCCGTCAAACTCGTCTCGGTTTGACGGCCTTCGCTGAGATCGACCTTTGCCAGCTGGCTTCGACTTTCCTCCTGGGGCGTTGCCGTTTATCCCATTTTCCAGGGAATAGTCCGAGAGGTTCGGCGATGCGATGATGTCGTCTACCGAGTCGGTAGGCGAGTATCGATCATGGGTGTCCCAAGTCTGGGAACCGGAACCCTTGTAGGATCCATGTCCCGATGGCTTTCCGTATGAACCCGACGGAGGGCGGCCGCCGTATGTCGGTCCAGGAGGATAGGTGGACTCGGCCCGCGACAGATGGCCATTCGCACCGACAGGCAATCCGCCGGTGGCTAGGTTATAGTTGCTAGCTGAATAACTGACACTTGGGAAGGTCGACGTTACTAAAATGTCCAAGCGGGAGGACCTCGAGGATCGCCATACCTTGGTGTTGAGTAAAAGACATTATCGAAGCCTCCATGTGCCGTGGGTTCGGCAAAGGAACTGCCGGGCAATTAGCCAACCACATTCTTGCAGAGGACCAGACCAGTCAGCAATAGGAAGAGCTGTCTCACCTGCGATTCGGGTTCCAGGGACCATTAGGCATGGCAGGAGACCTGTAGGCATAGTCTGATTGCGCCATACTGTGCTGGCTCATCATGGCAAAAAACCGCAGTGTTAATCTGACAAGACTTGACGAGACTTGCGGCTGATAAAGAAAGAATCCACAGGCGAAGAGAAGCAATGGGTCCGAGCCTTGGGTTCCAGAAAAAAAAAGAGACTAAATCCGACGGACAGCTTGAACAGCTTGCACACTATGGGTCCTTGGGCAGTGATCCTTGAATTTTCCAAAAGGCTGGTCCAAATCTCTCTGGGGCATCCGCGGTGGCTAGGGTTTCCTGAGATGGCGATGGATGTCCTGGATCCTCCTGTCGGCGGTTGTAGGCGGTGTGACCCGTGGTCCAGGCAGATGGATCAATCTGCAAAGACAAACTCCAGCTGGATTGGACAAAAAAGACTCGCGGGCAATAGTGAAGCACTAGGGCAATAGTGCAATATCCTTGGGGCGATTTTCAGCGAACCAGTCGCAGGCAATGCTGATGAGTGAGCCGATCTGAGTTGGCACAGGTACGAGAGAGACCTTGGGGAGTGAGGCTCGGAATAGAGACGATTTATGTTCGTTCGTGAGGCTGCAAGGGAGAAGGGACGCATGTCATGAGCAGGACCCTTGTCGGAATGGCGATGAAAAAAGGATACCCCGTTCACTAAGAGCGGAGCAGACAGGGACCAGGCGGGAAGCAATCGACCAAGACTCTTCTGGCAAGATTTGCAATAGAATTCGCCCCAAAACTCCAGGTGGTCGGGCAGGGTACCAAAGTCCGAAGGTTGCGATAGTCTGTTGTCGACGCAAGCAAGCCCGCAGCCCGCAGCCATAGAGCGGGCTTTGCCTTGGATATGGAGCCAGGGTGGGTAACTTCAATCATCGAGGATGTTGGAGCCTTTCCTTCTTCTTCTTTTCCGCGCGTAAAGAAGCACAATTCCAGGGACCTCAGCGACGATCGATGTTGGGTAGCCCAGGGTGGAGCGGGACTTGAGTTTCGTCAGAGTCCGGGACTACCCCAGATGTTTTGTGTGTGCTTCGACATGCGGGAAGCCATAAGGTAACTATCGCGGGGCAGCTCTCGTCCACTGCCTTGGTCTCGAGGAACAAGGCAATTTCCTGGGCATCATTGGGCGCGGGCATTGTTGCCCAAGACACGCTGGTAGCGTCAGGTAAAGATGACCTCGGTAGATAACCAGGGCAGGGGACTACCTGGAACGATGAGGAGCGGTCAATGGCGGGACGATGATGGGACTCGACGGAGATCGGGCACCAAGGCTTTTGGGCCATGCCAACTAATCGCACCCGACAGGGCTTGTTGATGCCCACTGACCACCACCATCACGGGCAGCGTGCCTGGCGGTTGGGTCTTGGACGAGTTCCTTGCTCTGGGATGTTCAGCAGACAGACAGCACACCAGCGCATCCATTGCCAGCGGCACAGCACACCATCTCCCACGAGGCGGAACAAGACAGGTCCGGGCGGCTCAGACTCGATTGGATCTGACTGATGCTGGCTTTGATTGATCGATCGTGAATGGGCCGCTTGGTGATTGGACGACAGAAGCTCAATGGCTCGGCCCTGATTTCTCGCAGAGCGTGGAGAGATCTGAGCGAAGCCCGAATTCAGCCCGGCGAACTAGTTATGAGGGTCCATGAGGGGGATTGGATTCGAAAAAACGTTCCAGGATTGTGCCGGCCTGAGGAGGACCCTGTAATCCTGTACTAGGGACCTGTGAGGGCATCATGTCGACGACAGCATGGCCTGACGCTGACGCCGATGCAAGCAGAGCTGGCAATGCGGCTTCTCCATCAGGGGCCACAAGCTCGTGGCATCGTCGGCACCTGTGAACGGTGACAAGGAGATGAAGGGTCCTTGCTTTCTCCCGTCTTGCATGCCCGCCTTGGCCCGGCCGAGTTCAGCTTTGCCGATTATGAGGCGAAAGATTGTGGGTCTTGCCAGCGGATAGGATGTGTATCATGGGCCGTGATTGATGGAGTTGATGTGATGTGATGTGGTGTGGGTAAGAAGACGTGACTTGCTTCCAGGCCGCTTCTCAAGTTGCCCTGCCCAAGGCTGAAGCGATACCTAGACCGCTTTGTGAATGGCAGGCGGCTCTTATCTGTGCAAGCAGGGCTGTCCACGTAAGGCTTCAGCTGTCTGTTTGGCGCACAGATTTGATGGTGCCAGATCAGACACGGGCAAATGCATGTGACCCGATCTGCGGAACCCAACCGTTTAACCTGGGCCTGACGGGAGATGAGGTGACACAAAAAGACGGTCTCCGATGTCCTGGTCTCCAAGTCCTTACTACTTCCCTCTCTCTTACAGTGAAGCGAGAGTGGTTGAGCAGATGCATCTCAAATCTTCTCCTTCGAATACCTCAGTCCTTCGTCGAACCGGTGGCCCGATTGGGATAATATGCGCCCTTCGACTCCAATGACAGCAACGTTTCATTGTAGGCGCAGGCGCAGGCACGAAGCATCCCTCATAGACTCTGGAGTATCCCCATGAGCAACACCTGCTTGCTTTGCACAAGTCTTCTCTGGTAAAGCAGCGTCTCTTCTTCACGGCTTCAAACTCCCACAAGGCCTTGGCCCCTGCTATACTACACTACGAGCAAAGATATTACCCTGGATCATGACATCAGACTAAACGCTCCAGCCAGCTTCTGCAAGTGCTCAAGAAGCCGAGGCTGACACGAGGTTCAGCCAGGCTATCGCAAGATGCAGTACGGCATGCAATCTGACCAACACGAGAGAAAACTCACTTTGCTGTCGTTGCAACGTTCACCGACAAGGTAGGTAATGCTTCATTCATCGTCTTTCCGTTGAGTTTCCGCTAGGGCTGAGCTTGCCTATGTCTTGCGCCGCCTCCATTTATCAGCACGTGGCTCGATGAGCGAGGGAACACGAGCTATTGCCCGGTATGGGCGTTCGTTAATGCAGTTCCCCTGTTGGCACCCCGAGGTCATGGCCCAAAATAACCACCCGCCCCCACACTAACAGTGAACCATCTCCCGTATCGACCATACCATCACCTCTTCCGGGCGGGTCCACCCCGGTCCGGAGCTCCGACATGGGCGGCCGAACCGGAGCTGGATTTACGGAGAGCCTCGGCCTTCACGAGCTTCTCCCAATTGCCACACCTCCGCGCATAATGATGGAGAGGGGCACTGCACATCGAAATGGCTGACGTACAGTATCTATGATCTGACAGAATCATCTACCAAGCCTCTGAGTATCCGTTGAGATATTACTCATTGTCTTATCTTGCTGACAAAGGTAGGTTTGCGCCACTGGTGCCAGACCATCTTCGTCTCCTTGAACGAACCGTTTCAAGCAAGTCAAAGTCCTCGCGAGCAACTGTTGCGAACCAACGAGCGGGTAAACCAGCCTCCTGGTGCCCCTGTCGCAGATGAGGCTCCAGTTTTCGGCCTGTCAATCATCGCGCAGCTCTGACGTAGGGGGTTCCTAATACGCAGATCCACTGCAAAAGCCAGGCACTCGTTCAAGCCAGTTTGACCACGAGCGGCCGCCTTTTTCCATTGGATATGGCCTCACTGATCTTGAATCCCCGGACAAAAGCGCAGCCTCTACGGGTTTTGGTGAGAAGGCCCCGCCACCGGGTCTTAGCGAGTCATGGGGCTGAGGGGATTTTTGCCCTTTGATTGGACACAGGCCCTGCAAGCCTCGTCTACGGAAACGAGCTTTGCTCTCTCACTTCTATTTGGGGGTATCCCGCCAACTGGCTTGGATTGCATCGGGCTAGGACTAGTTTTCAATACGAAGACATGCTTCCAAGGCCTGTCTTGTTCAGACGCCTCATCACCAGAAACTCGCTTCTCGTGGGATATTTCCCCTCGACTGTCCCCGAGCCACTGGCTACGGATCTTGACGATAGACGAGCCTACATGTGGGTGAGTTCGCTGAACCTTAGCCAATCTCGGAGAGCCAAAGAAACACCACAATAGCGAAGGGAGATACCTCGGTGAGAATGGCACCTCCAAAAGAGCGCAAGAGGAGATTTCATCGACGGAGCAAGAATGGATGTCAGTCCTGTAAACGGCGCCATGTTCGTTGTTCTGAAGAAAAGCCGCTTTGGTACGTTGATCCTCCCAGGTTGTCGTGGAGTACTATATACTCGTGGAGTTTATACTTCCTCCTCACCTCCGAGACTTTCTTGGATCCTTGGCTTTTGATGCGAGGCTGCGGTCCAGACGGTAGGATACACGAGCCTTGCATTGCTTCCGCGTCACCCCTCAGAACTCGGGCCTCCACGAGTTAAAGTTAAAAGTCTTGTAAGACTGACTAACGGGGTTTGGCGACACAGCACCAATTGCCTCCAGACAGGGAGTGAATGCATTTATCCAACTCCCGAACAATCGGTACCGTCCAATGAATCGTCACCCTCACCTTCGCCCAGCGGCGACGCTGGCCCCAGTGCGAGTGTCGAATTCGGAAACCTCGGTTCCCAGATGGCGCTGGCCGAGCCACCAGCGCCAGGGCTGATCAACATCCTCAACGACTATGTTGGGGGCTCTTTCGACGCCCTCCCGGAGCCATCAAAACGGCTGTTGCGCCATTGTAAGTCATCTTGGCATCTGCAACACTCTGACAGGTGGTGACTAACGTGCTTGATCAGTCTCACAGTACACAGTATGGGGCCAGAGACCTGTCGCCCGGGAGCTGGAGTCCTCAGCGTGCGGTGCCCCGGAATCCCGGAACCTGTTGGTTCGTTGGAAGATTTCCAAGCTGACAGTTGTCCAGAATCCAGAAGTCGTTTGAAAACCCCGGATACATGCACATGTGCCTCATGCTGTCGGCGTGTCAGTGGGCTTGGGTTACGGGCTCGATGGACAACGTCAGAATTCCATTCCTGTACCACAAAGCCGCAACGTATCAGTTCGCGAGAGAACAACTGCAAAAACCGGAAACAGCCCAGAGCGGAGATACGATGCTGGCGATTTCTGCACTTGCATTAACCGAGGTAGGGCATCTTCGATGCGATGCGATGCCGCGGGCAGTGGCCAAACCCCCAGAGACTGACTTTGGATCAACTAGGGTGCGATAGGAGAGCTGGATGCCTCGTCACGACACCTAAAGGGCATTCAATCAGCAGTCAAGGAATGGAGCAAGGCGGCGAATCAAGTACCGACGTTGCCGCAAAGGATGCTGAAGACGTCAGTCCTACCCAGACATAGTGCTGACCTCTAAACTCTCTCTTGCTGACGTTACCTCAATCAGGGTCGGAGACGGACTACGAACCGGAAAGTCAGGCCAGCTCGTGAATGTGCCGGAATACCAACCAACATTTATGGCGCTCCTCTTCGCATCGATATGGGACATCACGGCGCTGCCGCCGCGCGAGGCACCTAGATACGGTTGGTGGGAAGACCAAGATACACAAGCAGCAAGGTTGTGGCAGAATCACACCAAGGACCTCAACCTCAACTACGAGATATCGAGAGGATTCAACCCGGCTCAATACGTACCACGAATTCTCAACGGAGACATCAAGAGTAGTCGCACAAGTTTCATCGCTACCTTCTTCTACCTGTGCTCTGAGTTGGGGCCCGAGTACTTTGATGTAACCCTGATCGACTGGCTTTTAGAACAACTCATAGACGATGTGAACGCGGGCGAAGAACATCTCAAGACGAGTGGTTGGACACAGTCGCTGTGGCTGTGGTGTGTCATGTTCGGGGCGGCCATTGCCTCAACGGGGCGGGCGAACAATATGGTGGAGGAGAGACAACTGGCCAAGTGGCGAGGAGTCTACAATGGAAAGATGAAACTGGTCAGTCGGGAGCTGGGAATTAACAGCTGGCAGTCAGCCAAGGCGATGCTAGCTGGGCTTCTAGGGAGGGTAGAAGAGGAGATTGACCGGGGCTTGGAGGAGCTATGGAACGAGGGTATCTCTGGAGGGGTCTCGGGTGAAAGCAGTTCAAGTCCAGCGGTGATAGAACTGATGGATTCAGACTAGGGTACGTATAGTGAGGTGCTGAAAATGTCGAACCCTTGAACTGATTCATGAGAATTTGTCCCTGAAGCCATGGCGGAGATGCTGCGAGAACTCACTTGACCTTGAGCTATGCTTGGGGGAGCGATTGGCTCGATGCATTTGAGACTGACAAATGCTGATGGCGGCATGGCCGAATCTGGATCCAGGGAATTTAGTTATGCCATAATAAGTGTTTCAATGTAAGAGAATTGTGTTGCTGATAACAACAGAGAGCCGCATTCAGTAACGCTTGCTTGGTTAGAAGAGAAGGTTTGGAAACGGGTGTTGGCTTCCAAATGGCGGAGCGGGCGGGCAGTCCCGAGCCATCACGTCGGGTGGGACAAGGCCCCTTCCGTGTTCCGTAAGGGTGGTCGCGTGGAAACCCAAACTCAAAAACTGAGGGAACTAACAAACCAATCAAGCAGACACCGACAATCTCCATCAACGGCAGCAGGCATCACCTTTCTTTTGAAGTCGCCTCGTGCCTGGAGCTCATCTGCCGGAGCACAGCGTCGGATTAAACCGTCTTGGCGCCGTCAAAAACAGGATATTCGGCCAGCGCAACGATCATGGCCAGTCTCGCTTCTTTGTCTACCCAGGTCATCATGGGCTCCCGTCGTCTGCTGCTGCCTCGTCTTGTCTCGCTGTCGCGCTTCGTGCGCCTGATTTAGCAGCGCATTTCGTCCACGCTGACCGCAGTTGTGTGCCACAGACTTCCCATCGGCGATTCGCTGGCCTATACTGTAGCCCGTTTAGACGTTTTGAGGGGCTCTTGTCTCGTAATAAAGGTCTGCTGAAGGTCGACTAAGCCCTACCCCGCCCGGTATGGCCTGTCTGTATGGTCTGTATGGTCTGCGCCGCGAGCAATCAGAGCCCGGAGACACACAGCCCGGGTGACAGGCGGCAGACTCGGTGTGCCGCTGGTTGCAGGCTGGTTCGCAGGGTGCGGTTTGGTTGGTGATGGCTTTCTCAATTTGGTCCACCCGCGATGACTTGGCCGGAGGAGATAGGGGTTGAGGGGATTGAGGGGGTTGTCCTCATTGCAGCGGGCCGGCCATCGTCAAGCGCCGTTTGAATCGTGAGAGAATGATTTTGTGGTTGAGGGGATCGCCAGGAGCGACACTTTGAGGTCCAATACGAAGACTGTCCTCGTCGACTAATGTTTCTGGAAGAGCGCTTGGACGTGTTTTTCATGAGGATCGACGTCTATAATGCAAACTCTACTCGCAAGACGGGATGACGACTCGAGCGTAATCTCGGTGCCAGCTTGCCAGCCTCCTCTTTTTCCCTCGTTTTCTCGTTTTCTCGCGTCTTGTCACATTGGACCCTCGTCTCGTCCTTGGACCCTCGTCTCGTCCAGCTTGCTTTTGCGCTCGCGAGCTGCAGTGATGCGTTGTTCAACATCCATCATCCCTCCTCTTCACACGCTGACGCCAAGTGATAGGACGGAGGCCGGGCCTGCTCTCCACCCGGACCCTCTCCAAATCAGGGAAGTCAACCAGTCACTCTTCGCTTCGGCCATCCATCGTTGCATACCCCTGCAATAACCCAACACACCGGTCTCTGCGCTCTGAAATCACAAACGCCAGCTCACTCCTGCGGCCACTGTGACGGCCGTGTTTTGCGGCCGTTTCATTGGCATCCGGCGTGTCCTGTGGGACCCTGCTCCGGCAGGTCGTCAGGCCTTGACAACATAAAACCCGCAGGGTCCCTCGTTGCCCAACATTCGCCTTCTACCTCTACAATTTTCCAGCCCAACTCTCGCCTCTTACTGCCCAACGATCTTCGCCCTTCGCTTTCAGCCTGATCCTTCAAAGACGACCCATCTTTTCACACCTCTTCTTACACACTCTTCTACTCTATCAACGCTTGTTCTTCCGTAAGGAACTTCCAAAGCAATCCAGAGCCCAAGGATCCATCCTGTCGCCCGACAACACCAACAACACGACGGGATTTGCCACTGGTCTGAACCTGCAAGACAACGTCCAACGTTGATCTGCTGGATCACAGGAGCTCAATCTGCTCTACACTCCGAGGATACCATGACTGTTACTCTTGTTGTGACACAGCCGGCCACCATGCCAGGTTTCAAGAACTCGACTGACCTCGATGAGGTGCACTCGCTGTCCAGGTACTGTTTTCTTTACTCTTCCCTGGGAGGCTTGCATTTGCTTTTACAATCATGTTGCGCGCAAACAATGTACAAACGTTTTGCTTCGCTCTGTCTTCCACGAAAGGATACCGTCCGGGAAACCATATCAAGCTCGCCCCCAAGGACTCTTTTTTCCAGGATCAAAGGAACCATATCTATCCAAGGATTCTTTCGACACTTTATTCCAGGATTCTCTTTCACATCAATGGATCTGTCCGAGCCCGGACATGAAAACAATAATATCATTACACTGGCTTATGCCCACGGTGAGTATTGCCCGTTACTGCAGATTGAGAATTACAGTTTTATCCATGGATCTCAAGCCGGATATCTTCTCCATGGTGTACCGAAGGAATACTCTTGCCGGATCACATGAACTCGACCCAAGGAGTATGGACACTTAACCTCTGAACCTGAACTGGACTTTTGCAACGGGACGTTGCCTCAACTGGATAACAAACAACCCGGGGATGTCAGACCATCCGGACCTCTGTTTCCCATTTTTACCCGGCGGTGAAGGGACTCGAGAGCACTCGGGCTTAACAGCCTCGCAATTCAATTTGATTGCATTGTGCAGCCGCACAGGATTTTCGAAAAAGGACTCCGCTTTGCCGTTGACTGGTTCCCTTATCTGCCGGTTTCAATGAATGCCAAGGACCCTCTTGTTTGCTTTACACAACCGACCCCCTGGAAGCCAAATATCGACCCTGCATATTGCTATACCAACTTGATGTACTGCGAAAAACTGAGACTGAACGTCCCGAGACCACGACAATGACGACCCTTGCGACAACTCTGGATAATCTGCCTGGATTCGATTCGTGAATTGAATGATGACCATGACATCCCGGATCTTGCCGACATATATATCTATGGACACCTTCAGGAACTTTGACAGAAGCAAGATTACATCGTTGGCCCAAGGCCTCTTCCTGTCATACTTGGTCTGTATAATGATAAAGTAGCCCCTTGAATCTTCAAAGCTAACCTCATGAACAGATTCAAAGTTGATTCAAGCAATGGCTATGCCTTGTCACATATTTCTCTTTTTGTCTTGCTTTTCTGCTTTGGGTAGTGGTGAACAGCACACTGACTTGCCCCAGCGATTTTAGCTTCTCTCAGGCTTCAATGGCCTCGAACACATCTGGACTCTTTTCTTTTTCTCAAACAGAACCATCGGCGGACCTCTTGGTAGGTTCGTCGTGGGCTACGACAGCAGAAGGATCACAGACCTTCCAAGATTTCTCAGACAATGGATCTGCCCATTCCGGAGAAGCCGAGGATTTCCTTTTCAGATCTGGCCAGACCACACCCCGAGGAACTCGTATCCACTCCCAAGGACGTCAGGACATTCAGACCAACTGGGCTGCTGCCAGGACTTCCGCTTCAGTGCCCCAAGGTGGACAAGCCATGTCCAGGGTCAGCTCTAGCAGGTCTAGCGGTTCATCGCTGTCTCAATCATCACACTTGTCCAACATGGACTTCGCAGGTAATGCTTCCACTATCCAGACTGGAACACAGACTGGTGCTGCCATGGCAGGAATGGATACATGCCTCCTGGACTCTGCCGATGGCATCTCGCCCCAGATGTACTGGCCTGGATACTCTCTCGACGTTGATGCCACCTTTTCTCTGCCGGATGCCAGTCCTCTTCATGTGGTCCCAGCCCATATGCAGCTTGGCCCTGATGTCAGCCTTGCCGAGAACTCTCCCCCCAGTCCCTGGGACTGCTTTTCTAGCTCCATTTCCCGATCTTCTTCCCCCAATACCATTGAGGACTTGTGGTTCCCTACCCAAAGCCCCAACTCGTCCCCTCACATGCAATGCCAGTCCCCGAGGTACGTACTGCCCAGCCGAAAAGTGACTTTCGATTCGGTTTCTTATCATCTCGAAACGTCTAGCCTTGACCGGAACATTCCCCTTATGTCCGAGGATACCAATGGAAAGGCGATGTCTGAGCTTGAAGAGTCATTTACTCTGCCCAGCGCGTTTACCGGTCCCCGCCGACAGACAAGCGACGGCGAGTCTGCTAGGGACCACGACCTCTACAAGAAGGCCGCTCCGCTTGAGGATGGACTCTACCACTGCCCTTGGGAGGGCCAGCCAAGCTGCAACCACAAGGCCGAGAAGCTCAAGTGCAACTATGAGTAAGCATTCCTTTGCCGATGAGATGGTGGCTGTACTGACTTGGTTAGCAAATTCGTGGACTCCCACCTGAAGCCCTACCGCTGCAAGGCCGAGTCGTGTGAGGGCGCCCGCTTCTCGTCGACTGCCTGCCTGCTCCGCCACGAGCGCGAGGCTCACGGACTGCATGGCCACGGAGATAAGCCTTTCCTCTGTGTCTATGAGGGTTGCGAGCGTGCCGTGACTGGAAATGGATTCCCTCGTCAGTGGAACCTCCGGGACCATATGAAGCGAGTTCACAACGACCACGGAAGCTCTGGTGGCTCGCCCACCAACGGACCCGCTCAGCCTTCGAAGGGACGTAAGCGTAAGACCGAAGTCTCTGAGAGCCAGACTTCTACCAGCCGCAAGGCGGCCGTCAAGTCGATGCCCGCTGTTCAGGAGCCCAAGGAGAACTTGGCCCAACCCCTCATTGACCAGTGGATGGAGCATCGCAAGGCCGTGGAGACCATGGTGCAGACCCTTGTTAAGCCCGAGGATTCCCAGAACATCCAGCACATCACCACCATGCAGAAGCGCCTCAACTCCATGATGAAGCTCACCGGCGAGCTTACCGCCGTCTCCAAGGCCAGCAACACTCTTGTCGGCACCGGTTGAGAAGATTGTGAGTATCGCTTGAGACTGTACCGAGATGAAGTGCTAATCAATTCGCCCAGGAAAGCCAGTCTCATCTGCTACTGGAATTTTACAACATTAAATTGTGCGAGTGCGCAATTGGAGATAGGCCCGTCTACCAAAGAGACATTTCTGAATCTCCTAGACGCCCCACGGACCGGGCAACGTGTGCCTAAGGGTCTTCGGCAGAGACATCCGTTCTGCCGGATCGCGCATCACTCCCAAAGAAAGGACACACCTTGTTATCCCGCTGGAATCTTTCAAGCCCAAGGCCACGAACCCAAGGAGAACGCCGCCGACATAGTCTCGGTGTGGTGCCCGAAGAAGCGTGGAGCCACTTGGCGGAAGGAATATGAACGACTTCAGAGTCGAGAGGGGGATGTCGAGGAGAAGGATATAGATAGAGATTGGTTTTGTTGGATTTTTTTTTATTGAGTTCGAGGCAGACTTTACAAACAGATACATATTCTTTGACCACAGATAAAAGGGTAGCAGATAGGGACACATTGTTAGGGAATGGAATTTACAGTTTAGAAGCATTGCAACTCGGACAGTCCCCCTTGAAGTTATGTCAATTGTATTGTGAAATGTGGTTTACCTCGAGACCCAAGATGATGAATGAGGAGCCATGACTGTGACATGGCTAAGGATGGCATGATATCTGTAGGCATGGAATGGTTCGACACTTGAGAACAGTGCGTTTCATCACCTGAGGAATGCTACCTTAGCAGATCATTCAGGGGTCAAGAAGGTTTCCGACGCCCTATCTCAGCAACCGAGAGATTGTCCCAAATGGACTTCAGATGGAAGATATCAAAACCCGGTAGACGTCTTCCAACCAGCGGTGAAGTCTGCAGGCGTCGGGAGAAGCAGGGTGATTGTACAGCCTGCACCAGATTGAGTCTCAGGATCGCGGAGACAGAGATGCTTTGCTGCATACCATCATTGTTGTTCCGGGGATGCGCTGACTTACATCCGCTACAAGAGGCGCTTATACGCAGTGCGTATGGATGGGATGCGACCGCGGGCACCTAGACTCACCGAGCGGATGCCCGTGCTTTTGGTCATTGCTTAGGTATGGGACGACACATCACACCTTGGACGGTACGATGTCGAGGTTGTCGAACGGTGAGTATCTCCGAGATGCTGTCGGCCTCGGTCAATGTCTCGGTGCTTCAGCGTTTTTACCTTGAGGGTCTATGATGTTATACCCTCCACTATGACGCTGTTAGTGTCAACCGTTGAGATTTAGGTACCCGAAAGAATGATCTGGAATGTGGCAGGACAGGTGTTGGTCTACTGCTGAAAGAAGCTGGCCTGATCAGCCGCTGATCAGGGCCATGAGCCTCGGGTGTTATAGAGGACGGGCCCCGCGGATGATGGCGAGAAACGGGAGGATGGACCCGGTGGACGGTGTTGAGCTCCGAGCTCTGCCGTATGAGGGCACTGCTGTAAGTGCTGAGAGAGGCTTCACAGTCTAGGTACAGGAAAAGCTGGGGAGTGTTTGGCTGTTGCTTGCAAGTCAAACCACGAGGCAACGATTAATTATATGAGAACAAGAGAATTCTATGAGAATAAGAGCTTACTCTTGTGTTAAAGAGAATTTGCCTTGTTAACTGCCCCTCTATTCATTGTAGTCTTGGCCATCCATGTCCATATCCACGTTCATGACCTGACCTGATGGGCCTGGCCTGAGCCGCCTCCGCCCGCCCCAACTAACACGCCCACGTAGCTCAGTCTCCAGCTAAACAAGCACCACCTCAACTATTTACTTAGCTACCTGCCTACCTGCCTTTCCCCATTCAAGACCTTCTCCTCATACTCTATCTTCTACATTTCTTCTTCTGCTTCACCTTACTTCCTCATCCCATTTAACAAATCGACAAATCAGTCTAATTGCCCATCATGGCTCGCAAGTTCTTCGTCGGCGGCAACTTCAAGATGTAAGTTTACCCCACCATTGGATCTCGAGCCCTTTGCTCTACCCCTCCCCCTCCAAGGAGCAAAAAGGCCGCAGATCGTGAAGCTGTACCCAGAAACTCACTGTTATCTCTGTAGGAACGGCTCTGTGTCGTCCATCAAGGACATTGTCAACAACCTCAACAACGCTGACCTTG
The DNA here is from genome assembly GCA_014899095.1 of Fusarium buxicola. Classification (NCBI taxonomy): domain Eukaryota; kingdom Fungi; phylum Ascomycota; class Sordariomycetes; order Hypocreales; family Nectriaceae; genus Fusarium; species Fusarium buxicola. Next base: position 52,326 of record JAAVUK010000707.1, read on the forward strand.
ATAAGAACGCTGGTACGTCATCCTCTCGTCTGA
>JAAVUK010000708.1:0-13686 GCA_014899095.1 Fusarium buxicola
GTGTGTGTGTGTGTGTGTTTGTGTGTGTGTGTGTGCGTGCGTGATTGTCCCCCCGTACTTTGTACGCGTGCATTTATTGGAGCTCGCTTCTGTGTATTCGTCGCCTCTTTAAGGTCGATCGTGTTGGTGGAGATAGTTGGCTGCACTGGAAAGCTGTTTGTCAAGTTGTCGTTTCGGTGAGGTGAGGTGAGGTGAGATTCAGGTGAGGTAGAATGCGGTCCCTGGTGGACAGCTAATAAGATTGGCGATGCTCCGGTTTTGGGAACTGACAAGATGGCGGGTAATCGTTAACTCGACTGGCACACTGCTTGCTGGGTTGCTGGGATCATCCATGAACCTGGAGCTTCTCGATTCCATCCGTCTTTTTCTTCTCTCCACCACTCCACCAGGTGTTACCATCCAGAAAGCCAGAGGCGGCCTGACCTCATCTGTGCCTCCACCATATTGCATCCGGCTCCTCTGACTCTCCTCCACTGTGGTTCCTCCGCGGACTCCACAGTGACTACTATTGTTGTCTCGAGGTTTACTTGGTGTTAGCTTGACCGTCTTTCAGACAACTGCCGGCAAGGTGTCGTCATGCGTCACGACTTCAAGAGCCAGCGTCGGCTGCCTTCCGATTGTGCGTGAGCCCTCGCTCAAACTTCAATAATGCTCATTTACGCAGTCTTAGCTTAATCGACTCCTGGCTTCTGACTGCCTCGGTAACGGTACCGCCATTCCCCTTGACCTAACGCGAACGGAGTACGGAGTAAACAGCTGTGTATCCTTCTCTCGAGACAGGGTTCGCCGAGAGCGTGGCTGGCTACCTCGGAGCTAAAGAGGATAGGTTGCATTAAACAAGGTATTTATCCACCGGTGAGGGTTTTCCAGTCGACAGCCAATATAACACATTGGATCGTGGGCCGCGCTAGATGGAAATGAGAAGCGGGAGACGTACCTACGCATACGTAGTATTCGTACAACCTTTTCCATAAGATCAAGTATGTACCATTTTGCCGGATCTGCAAGGCCTCGCCGAAGAGTCCACGGAGAGGAAGAACTTAGAATCTCTTCAGCTGAATAAGCACGCAACGCTACCTTTCCTCTGTGATGAGAGGATGAAGCATCTTTCACCGCTGCCCTGGATGCATAAGTGTCTGCGGGCGGTTGGAGCCCAGCTCCGAATCGTTGCCGTCCTTCGTTCGTGTCATTCATACACACCCGCCCGTGGTCCCTACAACATGCCTCTCTGATTGATGCAAACCCCGGCCGCTGGCGACCAGCCAACATGGATCCTCTAGTCGTTGACAGGTCGGTCCATCCCAACTGGACATGGGAGCCACGAGAGCGAACGCCGAAAAAGATCGCCTATGAGACCTGCAGTCCCAGTTCCAGTCCCCAGTCCCCAATGCCAGACACCTTTCTGAGGACTTTCGATTTGACTTCAATCTCAAGGATGTCTTGCTTGTTCTGGGATGCCCCTCATCTAACATCCATTGTCCATCCATCTCCGTTGTTGACCCATGCATTCCGCCAATCCAGTATTTGTATGTCCCCAGCATCGACTGCCATCACCACCATCACCGGCGCCGCCGCCAGCGAACTGGACTGGTTGCAGCAATGCTGGGCTGGATCTCGTACCGCTGCAGAATGGGCTGATGGCACCCAGCACAAGGAAACAGAAAACACAGGCAAACATAAAATTTTGTGGATTGTGGAATGTGGACTGTGGAATGCTGCTCCAATCCAGAGCCCGCGTCACCTGTCCCATCCCATCCTAGGTCACGGACGCCGCCAGCCATGAATGGGACGAACACTGGGTGACTGGCTGAAGCGTGCGTGACCTGGTCAGGCTAAGGCCAAGCTGACGGTCGCCCCTCTGTCCCTACTCGCCAGCCAAGGCTCAAAGAGCCGCTCCGTCACGATCCTAGGCTTGTTCAGAGAGCCACCATCAAGCGCTGGATACAGGCGTAAAGTACGTACCTGCTGTAGTGCGCAGCGGTCCGGATGGGCCTAAATTGACACATCCCTCCCCTCCACTCCATTGCCAATTGATCAGTAATGAGTGATGCTCTGAACGTAGAAGATGGGGATTGGCATTCATGCAAAGGAGATCGGAGGATTCTAGCTGGGGATCATTGTTTCTTGACAGTGACCCCACCCGGTCAAGAAGAAGAAGAAAATACGCGGCATGGAATCAGACGGCTTTGTCTTGTGTCCGAAGCTATTGAAGGCATCAATGGAGTTGGCAGCTGAGTTGGCATCCGGGATAGAACATGGGCGAAGGGCTTCAGTCAACTGCGTCCGCTTAAGAACAACTGTGCTCCTAAGCATGCAGCCGACCGCACGGAACATCCAGCCAGACCTGGATTCAATCCAATACTTGTGCTTCATTCCAGGCCTGCAACTCGGGAAGAGATGGTGGTGCTGGAAACGCAGACAGTGAGGGGCGGTGGGTGGTGTCATCTCTGCAGACTGCATCTGCGCAAAGACCAAAGTCGAGATCTGACATTTCCGGGTCCATCTTTATTCTCCGTCTTTTTGCTTGTGCTTGTATCAGCAGTAACGTACGTGTTGCCTGTTGAATCTTGTAGCATGGGAGCGAGACGAGTCAACGAGACAGACCAGACTCGTTGACAATGTGATGTGATGTGAGATATGAGGTATTCCATGCATAGCTTGTTCAAAGATGAAACTCGGGTTACTGCTAATACGAAGGTGATGCGTAGTAGACTATGATATCCATGATACCTACCTACCCAGGATCTGAACTGCAGGCGATGTTGGGGTTGTTGTTCTTTCGGGCCTCATGCATCAGTCTGTGCAACCAGAGCAAGGCGAGCATACTTAGCGACTGTCCAATTGATCTGGAATGTCGACATGGACATCGTCTGAAGCAGCGCCTTCTTAACTCGTCTTCTCCCACATCACACGGTCATTCTTACCAATGCGATTCGACCTGAGCCTGCCCTCTCAGGTGCCTTCCCTGAGATGCGCAACTGCTGCCAGCCGCCCACTGCGACTTCCAGACCTTTGAGGCCAACTACTACCAGTCTTGCCTATCAACCCAGACCTACCTACCTACGTACGGAGTACCTTCCTTGCTACCCAGCTCCTGCTCAGAATAGATTCAGGAGAGAGTCATCGCCAGAGAAGAGGCCACAAGAACCGGTGAGTCGTGTCCCTGTCGTACTTGCCAGCATTCCCATGTTTTCCTCCTTTGACGTTCCATCTCGTCCACGGGCACTGGCACGGGCAGTGCTCTGTACCTGGTACCTGAGGTAGGTATTGCAAGCTCAATCTCTATACTATACTCCGTGCCTAAACAACAAAACAACCAAGGCCCAAATTCACCGGGGACGTGTCATATCGAGCTCGATACCTCACTTGATGACGACCAGCTGTTCAGTATCCTGACTCTCGACCTTCGACACTCCACTAGGCGGCATCAGTAGCTCCGCAGCCTCTTTGCTTATTTGGCATATGTTCTCTCGTCTTCTCTGCGTATGTCTTGCTCATTTGCTCCCAGTGCTTCCTCACTTGCTCCCCGCATGGGCCGGGCCGCTTACCTCTTGATCTTCCAACTTCCATGTTCTCTCTGCCTGATATCTTCGCCCTCAGCAGACAAGCCACAATCAAGCAACGCCCCGGTTCAACTGGTCCGCCCAGTGGACCCTCCATTGCCAAACCACAAGTGACAGGTCGCCTCTCGCCGATCCCGTCCCTTGCTGCCCACAAGCAAAGACGGTCGGCGACCGCGGCGATTCGCTCTCGGCGAAGGAGAGAATGATCTATCAACACGGGGTGCCAGGCGGCTCTCGTACTGCCTCCAACTTGACCCCGGTAAGCATGAGCAATCTGGCCTCGGCGTCCAATTCTAGACTACAACACTCATCGACGCCTTCAACGCAGCTTCTTGACCATTGTATCTGTTCGCCAACTTGGCCAGTGGATTCCTGTCTGGCTTTTCTTTGGCCCGTAGCTATACGAGCCTGGTTCGAATACGCTTCCCGCAGATGCAGGTTTCTTCTGTTTGAGTTGACAGAAACGGCGCAGGGGAGTCGTCTTATGCCAGTTTCCTGTTCCATTGGACTACTCTCTGACCATCAGGTCGTGTTTCATAGGTCCACCAGCCTCCATCCACGCGACACGACACAATTTGAGTGGCTGAGTGGCTGAGTGGCTTCGTTATGCGGGACCATGACATGAGCACACTTTACATATCGGAGAGTCGTTTCTTTCGACCAGCTTACCACCCACTTTCCAGTTTCGGCAAGCATGTCCAAGACATGGACGATGCCAACCACCAAAGCAACTCACCGGTTTTCTGAGCATAGGCACTAACGCGACCGAGCGCGTGGATGCCGCTGGTTCTGACTAAGCTCTCTCAGAGCCGTAAAGACTAAAGACGTCATTATACACAGAGCCAATGCACTCCAGCTGCGAGGCGACGTGCCGCCTTGATTTTCCGGGGAAACATGCGGGTGGCCGCAATGTCACGGCTTATCTGTTAGGTGGGTGCGCGGTGTGGAACGCTGACCGTGGTATTACTTGCCCGAGCGTGAGGAGATCCTGGAGACGGCCCGCTATCCCATAACCCCCAAACATTACCTCTGGACTGACTTAGGTTGGTCCTCCCATTGGGAACTTCAGCTTCAATTCTCAAGGGAGAGTTGGTTCAACTAATCACTAGCTCATCCGAGAAACCAGAACGCCCAGGGTTGACCGCGTGAATCCTTTCGCTTCTCGGGCTTCAGCTGCCACTCTGGCAAACTCTTGACATGCACTGACCGACAAGCTCGACGACCAACAACAACCCGTCTTAGCGAATGGGGTTCGTCCCGTGTTTCGATAACGGCTGCACTGTGGCACAGGCTTGCGGAATCGTACTCGGCCGGGTCGAATAAGCCGCGCCGCGAGGCGAGGCGAAGCGAGACCTGAACCCTTGTCAAACAGAGCCAACGGCAAGACGTGGTACTTCGAAGCTTTGTGTGACAGGCGAAGAAAGCTGTACTACGTAGTAAGCTTCCCAGTCTGATTTCTGAACGTGCTTCAACTACTATGAAGTCTCTTTTCCCTTCATCGCTAGGAACAGATGATATAACAAACGTCGTCGAACAAAAACCTATGCGGATACTATTCGAGGTGGCCACAGGCTACCTAGAGACTTAGACGTCTTCATGCGTGTTATTTAATTGGACACATTCTATTTTCTCTCTTCTCTCATCGGGCTGGTTAGTCTCTGGTCTCTTGAAACAAAGCAAATGCGGGAGTCTGCAACTAGTTGCGCCAGGATTCCAAGTATGCAGGTGTCACCTCTCAGCCCCGACATCTGGGTTTGACCATGTCGGCTTCAATGCAAGGCGACTTTCTTGATTGCTGATCAATACCACCATCTCAGCATTGAACTTGTCACCAGAGGCTGTTTTTCGTCATTGGTAGGGGAAGCAACTGCCCACCTCCCACACGGATGAGGGGGTCAACATGACAAATGTTGGGCGACCAAGATGGTTCGTTAGCTCTGGGCACTGTTCTCATGCTGGACTGGTTGCCTCCATTCAATAGCGAGTGCTGTCGCGAACAAGTGTTTGTGCAACGGGAGATGCAGTGGACGGCTTTTACTGGGGTGTACATTGGCTATGCGAGAATGTCGAAGAGATCAGTTCTTCGTTGTCACCCTCTACCATCCTTCGTGATCGAGTCATGAACGAGCAAGGTCTCGCATAGCGCTTGGGGTTATATGCAGCCAGTTAAGCCCGGAATTCACAGCAGTCTCCCCGGGACGATGCCTGTCTTCATCAACTCTAGGGGAACGATAAGACTTTCATCCTCTCCTAATTGAACCACATACGATGTGAAGTATCTGAGCCCTCGGCACCTTTTTCTCTAGCCATGGCTATGAGAGGCCGGTCAGATAGGGTCAGGGTATCGGGCCTGTCATTGCTTTGTTCCTCACCGCCTTGCAAGCTTTCGGACGGTTGCCGGCGGGTCCGTGGGCTACCGAGGGAAGCCCATTCCCTTTGGCTGGGGATAGCTGTTTGGTTGTCCCCAAGCTACCGCATCTCGCGGCGGTAAGGGCTCATGTGACGGTCCGGGACGCACCCGTGCAGCGCGGGGCGGGAGGGATGTCTGGGGAGGTTAACGGCAAAGATCAAACTGCGCTAGACGTTACCAGGGATGTCAATGGGTAAGTGCAGCATACAAACAGGTACGACGACGCTCATATGTCGGTGTGAAGAGAAATGGCCAAACAAGTGTCACTGCCGGGTATCCCAGCGGGCCGGGCCGTGAAGTTGGACTTAGGTTTACGAAATGTAAGCGGCTTGGACTCGAAACTCGAAGGGTTTATGGTGTGGCCCACATGGGTATGCATGTTTCGAACCGCCCGTTGGGACTTCTACAACAGCAGGGCTCGGCAACGTTAGCCACAACCAGACGCTCACTTGCCGAGGTTGTGAGCAGAAATGCCAGCCCGGTGACGATGTTGTGTTACCACAATGTACTGAGGATTCATCAAGTGGACAGCAGTGGAGGCCCTTGGATGCTATCCGTGGCTGTTGCTGTTCGCTGAAGGCAGTTGCGTTTTGAAGCTAATGCGATATCCAACTCAGTGAGCGGGGGAGATGATTCCGCCCGTCAGATAGGCGACACCCGAGTCATATTATTCCGGCGACATGCCATCATTGGGAACTCTAGGAAATAATAGGTGATTGCAGGGTCATGTCATGAAATGTAGGGTAACTTGGCTCAACAGGGGTATTGCGTATGGCCTCTGCCATTCTGCTTCCAGGTTGGGTCGTCGTTACTACGCTCTGGGCTTTCGGGTCACCCGGGAGTGCATCAGAAACAGGCTGCATCCAGGAGACTGTCTTTGCTTCATTCATGGACGGGTTGAAGGAAATGCCGTTGGTATTTAACTCGTAAGAATGAACTCTCTGTATCAGGACATACTAACAATAAGAAAAGGTATCCATAGGATGGTATAAGTTGATTTCACTTTGCGGTGGGTCTCTGGCTACATTTCTCTATGGAAGTTTTCTTCGTTAAGGTTCCGAGACTGTGCTTCCCACGCAGATAGAGGGTATACAACAGATGAGGGGGTCTACAAAGAGAAAGCCAGTCACGGAACCTTACACAGCTGAGCTTGCAGCGATCGTGGGAGGGTAATCATTGGCATTGCAAGCTAACATCTATTGACGAAGTCAGAAGATACGCCACAAAGCAACAACTGCTTCGGTGAACGAAGCATGAGCGATGCTATCCTTTCCGTTACCCCCGGACAGGCGGCTTGCGGCATATTTTCACCGTGGAAAACATGATTCTGGCCGCGGAGGAGGAAGCCGACGGATATGGAGAGTTTGGCCTTATACGGGGCACTTCTTGTCCGTGTTCAATCCTTTTCAGCTCATGTCTCGTGGCTGAGCACTTGATGACGAGAATCGGGAATCACCCCCTTGACTTGGCAAGCGACGAGGCCACTAGCAATCGTCAGCAAGCGGCAATGGCGGAAGTTTGAAATTCGCCTGACCGGAAAGTCGCCACAGTGTTATATGCTCGATAGGCTCCAACACGTCTTCGCGGTAAGTTGCTTCGCCTGTTCTCTCCGTGACCCGCTGGCGAGACAACTACTCTAACTCAACCCGTCGATGCTTGATCTGCTGACACGCGAGCTCGCAACGGCACGGAATCAAAGAATTCCCTGGTAGCTTTAGGAGCTGAATATACCAGGTGCCACGAGGGAGAACCGACTTGGCTTTGTCTCTGATTTATTTCCTAATCGTCGTTAGTGGTAAGTAAGGGCCGTGGTCATGTCAGCCTAATGTGTTTTTTTTAACGACATGGAGCAGTGCTCAGTTACGGGACTTGCTCAGCATGATCCTCCTGTGAGGGAGATGGAAGCCACTGTGGAACCCAGTGCAGGTCATTCCCCGAACATTGAGCTACTGAGGAGTCTGATGCAAGGGGGTCGTCACCGAGACCCTCGTGGATATCAACGGAGAGGCGAACGGGCGAGGGTGGTTGGACGTTGAAGTGCTGGCCAGTCAGTGTGTTATCAGTTCACTCTGCTGCTATATATTGGCGATGAACATTCAAGTTCCTGGCGCGGGGAGGGCCTATTAAAAGTTTATTTGGCTATCAATCGATGGTGTCAAATAGGACATGTTTAGCGAGATTAAGCAGAGTCGCGTCTTGATGCCCAATCTATGATGTAAATCAATGAACTGGGGGCAGAAAAGCTGGCCGTATCCGCGTCCAGCCAGCCACGGATAATAACCCAAGCAACTCGCCAAGCGAAACCAACTCAACCGGGGAGAGGAAAAAGCAAACAAACACGGTAACGAGAAGGGGCACTCAGCTCAGTAGACTGACTGAATTGCTTTGCATTGTTGTTGGTCGTTCACTTTGTTCGAGTAACTAACAAAGCATCATTCTCCTCAACACTGAATGTGCGATACGGGTACATATCTAAGCAATGGAGTCAGTCGGTGAGAGAATGGAAGAGGGGGCGTCATCAGGAATGCCCCGCCTCTTCCGCTCTCTCGAACCAATCCCATTTCATCATTTTTGCCCTCCCAACAGCACCGCCACAGAGGTAGACAACCCACCCCGATTCTCTCAGCCTTGCGCGCCCAGAAAACCTTCCCTTTCCCAGCCTCAGCCTTACCACTTCAATCGAGAATCGACCGTTGCTTCTGCTCTTTGCGACGCCGATACGATTACCATCGTGACGACGCTAGCATGTAAGTGGACCTTTAACTCCTTGAGAAACCTAGAGGATCTATGATGGGAAAGTGGTGGCTGATTTGTGCTGCAGCGCAAACGAGTTAAGACGAGTAGGACCGAAACTCTTGATCCGCGAGCGACGTGCCCTGTGCTTTCGACAGGCTTACTTATATTGTAGTTTATTGTTGGATAAAAGCTACCGATCGAGCACACTCGCGCATCCCTTCTCCATCCGCCGTCGTTTGCGGGACGCTCTCTCACGAGGGACTGAAGCATCGCCATCATGTCCAACAACACACCCTCCACACCTGTCAAGGTCCCCTCGAGCGCCGCAAACCACACCCCGGCGACACTCGACCCTGACCTGCGGTCTCAAATCAACAGCGTCCTGCTCCGCGACGGCCACGTCTCCAAGTGCGCTCTCCTCGCCGTGAATACACGACACAATCCACGGCATGAAAACTAACACATCCCTCAGTATCCAGGAGTCTCTCCTCCACGCTCTCAACTCCCACTCCACCAACTGGCCCACCGCCATCCAATCCCACGCCCTCGCCCTCCTCCGCTCCGGCGAAGTCACCACTTTCCCCGCCCTCCTCCACCGCGTCCTCGAAGACGTCCGCCACGACTCGGCCCTCAACCCCATCTCCTCCAGCTCCAACGGTAGCAGCGTCAAGCCCGCCACCAACGGTGAGGCAGAGACCAACGGCTCAGCGGACGTGAGGCCGAGCCTCGCCGTGCCAGAGTCTGTTGTTGAGGAGGCTCTGCGTGTCACGCGGGAGAATTTGGAAGCTGTCTGCGATATTGAGGATGATGGGGCTGCTTAGAAGGGGAGGCGGCGACCGCGGCGATGAATGAATGAGAGAGCAAGAGAAGGACGGGACCATTGCGGTAACAGAAATAGCCGTTCACGGCGTTCTGCAACCATAACATAACAGAACCGAGCGCACATCCCTTCTGTGCAGACCCCCAACCTTTCCAACCTGGGCACTCAGCACAAGAATGGATCAACGACGCGACTTTTCAAGAAGCTGAACAAGACAAAAGTAGGCCCATAACTCCATAACTAGGCTTGCCCGACCATAACGAGCCAACATGCAAAGAACACGACAAATCCATCGGCGGAGAATAGGAGACGGAGGCACCATGATCGATACCAAACCATAAAACATGGATACGAAATTCACGCATGAACAAATGAATATACTTTTTTTAATTACTACAACCTAGGCGTTCTTTGTTGGGCCAGGGCGTATACTCAACTCGTAACCTCATATCTCGATTCGAGTGTTTTCGTACAGATGACATGTGGGCTTGCGAATGACCGATATGGCTGATGGCTAAGGTGGTTCAATTCTCTTATTGCGAGGCTGTCAGACGACAACAAAAGCAGTGAAATGGGCGGTAAGTGAGGATCTCACTTAAGCTACAGACTGAGCAAGGTCAGTCTTGAAAGTTCTCGTACTCGGAGGGCATATTCCCAGCACTTTATGGTTACAGAATGGAAGTCACAGCAGTGACCTTGAAATTTCATCAAAAGGGAATCAATTTCGTTATCTATCAAGCGCAAACCCATTGTTGCGTCAGAGTAGAGCAAAATATTCAGGCGATTCTATCCTCCTGGGCCATCACAGGGATGCCAACGCACGAGCGCTGCCAGGGTCAAGTTGCCATACTTCTCGCCTCTACCATTCTACCAACTCCCAGTCCAATATCAGCCGCGACATAGTGTATGGATGGGATCCGCCCCACTAGCTGTCCGCAAGCCAATGCAGAGATGTACGAGAGAAATTATTAGAATACAAAGGACCCATGTCCATAGAGCCGTTACCGTCCTTAGTCGTAGAGATCATCATCATTGCCAGCGTCGCCAAACGAGTTACCGCCATCAGCACCAGCGCCCTCAGCGCCTGCCTCGGGGAACTTGAAGAAAGCACCGGGACCAGCATTCTTCATCTGCTGGGCGAAAGACTCGTAGCGGCGGATCTCAACGTCCGTCACGGATCGGCGGGCCGACTGCATAGCCTCCTCGAAGTGAGCCTTGGTCAGCTCGGGCACGGGGTCCTCAACGTCCTCATCAGTGTCCATCTCATCACCAGCAGCCTCGCGAGCCTTTTGGCGCTCGATGTCAAGAGAGATGGACTGCTTGATGGCAATCTTGACAGCACGCTGGGTGATGAACCCAAGATCAGCACCAGAGAAGCCATGGGTCTTGGAGGCAATGTAGCCAAAGTCGATGTCGGCGGCAATAGGTGTCTTGCGGAGCTGGGCCTTGATGATGCTCAGACGGCCAAGCTCATCGGGCAGGGGCACGTAGATGAGCGAGTCAAGACGGCCAGGTCGGCACAGAGCAGGGTCAAGCTGCTCAGGTCGGTTAGTGGCACCAATGACGAAGACGTTCTTCTTGGAAGTCATGCCGTCCATTTCTGTAGCGAGTTAGCTGCTGGAGGAGATAAAACGAAGAATTAGCACTTACCAGTCAGGAGCTGGTTGACGACACGGTCAGAGGCACCACCGGCATCGCCCATAGAGCCACCACGGGCCTTGGCAATAGAGTCGAGTTCATCCAGGAAAACGACGCAAGGAGCGGCGGCACGGGCCTTGTCGAAGATGTCTCGGATGTTGCTCTCGGACTCACCGAACCACATGCTGAGAAGCTCGGGACCCTTGACGGAAATGAAGTTGGCAGCACACTCGTTGGCGACAGCCTTAGCCAACATAGTTTTACCAGTACCGGGGGGGCCATAGAACAGGACACCTCGGGAGGGCGACATGCCGAACTTGAGGAACTTCTCGGGGTGGTCCACAGGGTACTGGACGTTCTCCTTGAGATCCTGCTTGACCTCCTCGAGACCACCAATGTCTTCCCAGCGAACGTTGGGAACCTCCACAACGGCAACCTCACGGAGAGCGGAGGGGTTAGAGACGCCAAGAGCGAAGCGGAAGTTCTCCATAGTGACACCAAGAGAGTCAAGGACCTCGGCATCAATGGTATCCTCGTCGAGATCGATAAGATCCATCTTCTCACGAATCTGCTGCATGGCAGCCTCAGAGCAGAGCGCGGCAACATCGGAACCGACATAACCGTGAGTCTCAGAAGCAATCTGCTCAAGGTCAACGTCATCGCCGAGCTTCATGTTCTTGGTGTGGATCTGGAGGATCTCGAGTCGGCCAGTGGGGTCGGGGATACCAATGTCGACCTCACGATCGAACCGGCCGAACCGGCGGAGGGCGGGATCGATCGAGTTGGGTCGGTTGGTGGCGGCCATGACAACAACGTTGGAGCGGGCCTTCATGCCGTCCATGAGGGTGAGAAGCTGAGAAACAACTCGGCGCTCGACCTCACCGTTAGTCTTCTCACGCTTGGGGGCGATCGAATCGATCTCGTCGATGAAGATGATGGCAGGAGAGTTCTTCTCGGCTTCCTCGAAAGCCTTTCGCAGGTTCGACTCGGATTCACCAGCCATCTTGGACATGATCTCAGGACCATTGATGAGGAAGAAGAAGGCACCAGTTTCGTTGGCCACGGCTCGGGCCATAAGCGTCTTACCGGTACCGGGAGGTCCGTACAGCAAGACACCTCGGGGCGGCTTGATACCGATAGACTTGAAGAGCTGGGGGTGTCGGAGAGGGAGCTCAACCATCTCTCGGATTTGAGCCATCTGCTTTCGGCATCCACCAATGTCGTCATAGCCAACCTCGTTGAGGTTGTTCTCTTCCTCATCTCGCTGGATAGGCTCACCCTCGCAGTGGATAACAGTATCTTGTGCAACGATACCGTACTCGGGTGGGTCGACCTCGACAACCTTGAACTCGACTTGTCTCATACCACCACGAACGATGAAGAGATCTCCTTGGCGGACGGGGCGGTACGCTTCTCGGAAGTAGGGTGCGAGGAAGACATCGAAGAGAGAACCGGTGATACCCTCGACGGTATCAGCGATGGGAAGGACAGCAATTCGCTTGGCCTACGAATTGGTTAGCAAACGGTCTGGGACGCGTTTTCGCATTAGTTACTGACATATTTGATATCGGGGCAAGGGTGGATGGTGATCATGTCGCCGTGCTTAACCCGCAAGTTATGGCGAACGACTCGGTTAATGCGGGCACTGCCGTCATCGAGCTCATCATCGGCGAGGACGATGAGAACAGTATCCTTTCTCTTCTTGCCTCGGACCAGGACAGTGTCACCACGGAAAAGCTGGAGCAAGTCCATGGTGGCCTCGGAGAGGGCGATGATGCTGTTGTCATCGTTGACGGCATCGGTGACCCTGGGGTACGTCAGTAATTGCATACACACCAAAGAGCGCGGGTCACCTACATCAGCTGGTTGGGCTTCTTCTTCTTTTTCAGAATCGCGGTCGCAGTGTCATCTTCCTAAGAAATGGTCAGTTATCTCTATGGAGAGCCGAAGAAGTCGAGCGGTACGAACGTGCTTGATCTCCGCGCCGGAAGGGTCGCTGTCGTGAGTTAGCCCATGTTTTTGACATCTCATTACAACGGCATTAAGCAGATGAGACCGCAAGGGGGCACGTACGTCAAGTTGACCTTCTTGTGGTGGTGCTCGTCAGGCTGGGGAGCCATGATGATTGTCTGGATACTTCAAATGAAGCAGATGCTGGCTCGGTGATGACGAGAGGAGGGGGAGCTGGAAGTGTTGTGGAGAAAGCCAGGCGATGGCTCTTGCGTGGGGGATGGGAGTTTAAAAGGTAGATGCGAAGTGAGGAGAGGGGGGAGGGGGGGGGAGAATTTGATGTTGAAGGTTGGGAGTTGCAGGAGAGAAAGCAGTTTGAGGTTTGAAGCCAGAGGCAAGTCGAGGCAACGAAGGTTCGAGCTGTTCAAAGGCCACAGGGCACCCTCCTTCGGGACCGGAACCGCAAGCAGCAGCGCACCCACTCACTGTTGACAGCGATTCACTGGCCGACCGCCACTGCTGTGGGCCAATGATATCACCGGGTGCCCTGACTCGGGACGGAACAATGA
>JAAVUK010000710.1:0-60787 GCA_014899095.1 Fusarium buxicola
GGGTTTGAGAGACGGGGCGGGCAGGGGAAGACGAGGATGGATGGTGTTGAGATGGTCATTGATACGGAGCATAACGTGCCAGGGACCTTCTCGGATGCTAGTCGGAGCTTGACAGATCGAGAGTCGAGCATGGGGAGGGGGGCCAAAGGATCAGATACAGCTTCCATGTCAACGGCGTCGCGGTGAGAGGTCTTTTAGGTTGGTAGATGAGTTATGTGTCATGGCAATGCTTGGTTCATCATGAAACATACGAGGATTCACGGGCGTTGGGAGTTCGGTATGGACATGAGAAAGCACATTCGCTCTGTAAACGCATCGACGACAGACTTGGTGGTCAATTCTAGTCTCTGCTTCTCTTGTAACTGTACCATCTTTTCCGCCGACCTCTAAAGATTCCCGTCTAATTTTTGTTCTTGCTGGTCAAGCTTTTCCCCGGGTCGTTACTATTACCTCAAGATAGGTCTTTCGAGATCACAGGAGACCAGGAAGCATAACATATCGCTTCTTCTTGTAGTTGTCGCCAAACTCCTTGCGATACGCACGCTCCTTGCCCTTGGCCCAGGTAAACATCTGCGCGGCACCGATGGAGATGAAGAAAACGACAGCCCAGCAGCGGCTGACAAGAATGATGCCAACCCACGAGAGTACCTCAAACATGTAGTTGGGGCACGTCACAAGCTCGAAGCCATAGCCGACGGGGATCTTTCGCTCCGTGCCGCCCGTAGATCGCAGGCTTGAAAGATACTTGTGAACAAGAGCATTGCCCGTCTCGCCAAACAAATAGACAGCGGCACCGATAGCATCAATAACAGGAATATCGGCCTTGGCGGCGAGCGAGGTGGGGGAGTAGATGAAGTAGGCGCACAAAACACCCGAGACAGCCCAGTAGAAGAAGCTGTTCTTGAAGACGTTGGTCCAGGGCATTGTGTTGGCCGAGAACTTGTGGACGAAGAGGGTCTCGTACTCGCGCTTGACAAAGTGCAGCACAACCATGCCAAGGGTGAGCCACTGTGTCAGGGACATGTCGCCGTCGGCGTTGCGATACAGGTAGGGGCGGGCGGCGACGACGGCGGCGTGGATGAGAATCGGACCGAGATACTCGATGACGAAGACGGTTCTCCAGGCGATTTGAGCGCCTAAATCACATTGTCAGAGTGCATTGTCCGTGTCTTTTGGATATACTATACTGCAACGTACCCATATCCTTGACGAGGACCTCGCCAGCAGCAACGATGGCAGCCTCATCAGCGATGCGAGCCTTGCGGTTCTTGAGCGTCTTCTTGGTAGAGGGGTCGTAGAGGCCAATCCGGTTGTGATCACCGAGCTTGGCCTCCTCCGCAATCAGGATCTTGACATCCTCAACGGTGGTGTCGGGGCCAAGCTCAACCGAAGCTGGGAGCCTCTTGACTGGCTGCTTCGGAGCTAGCAGGTGTTAGTTTCAATCAATTGGGCAAAATATTAGGTCAAGATTCGTACAGCGGTTGGTGAGCTTGAGGGTCGTTAAAGAGGCCATCTTGGGTCTTGTTACTGGGAGAACAAGTGGCTGCGTAGGGAAAGGAGGGGGATTTCGTGGTGTTGAGGACACCCAAAATAGAGTTAATTATTTGGAGGAGACAATCTCATAGTGGATCGGCGTGCCAAGACCTCGGCGCATTGCCGGGGGCCTACGGGTATGGCCTGTACCTAGGGAGCCGCTGCCCCTGACTTCGTACCTTAGGTACAAGGTAAGGCAGGTACAGTTAGGCCGACTTTGTTGGGAAACTGCAGGTTGACCATCACTCACCCCATCCTTGTAAGCATGTGACATAATGCCAATCGAAGGATGAAATAATTACCGAAACCATGGCATTCTACTATACATATATCTTTGCTGTTTAACTGACTTGATCAAGCCGGTAGGCATGAGATGAATAGACCGATGTGTTGATCCGCCAATACAGAAGGCAGTTTGACACCTCGCCTACTCTCCATTGTTCATGATCAACGCCTGAAGCAATGTGGGCCTATCATGTCTTCTTTATCACCTCTATTCAGGAACAAGCAACCAAACTAGAAAGCCGAATTAGACCTTACTCTTATTGGCAAGAATTTGAGAGCACCAATTGTGAATGTTGTGACTGTTGAAAGGTGATTTCTCTGCATTGTTCTTTCTGCCAACTCCATGGTTATGACCATGATCATGAGAAACCATCCAAAGTGCCTATTGCGAAACTGGCCAGTGACTGATTCACTGCCCGTTCTTTTGTTCTAGTCGCAGAGATCAGTAGAAAAGACTGGCTATCCAGGGGAAATCGCAGCAAAGCCTCGCTAGAGCTCCGACAGTACAATTGCGCAAGGCTTCAACTTCATCCACCTCAACCACCACGGCCTTACTTCTAACCTCTCTTCTTCCACAACCCGTAAAAACACCTCTTTCCGAACAGTGCTGTTCTTCTACCCAGAAAACCTCAACATCATCTTTCTTTACCTGTGACTCAAGCAGACTACAGTTCGTAGCAGGCTCGCCTATCAGCGTCTGGTTGCCAGCTGATAGCCAGCTGCCGCGCATTCACGTCCAAAACACTCGCAATTTTTCGACTCGCAGTGCAGGCCTCTTTGTTTATCTTGCATTCCGCGGTTGGTCTTTGATCGTTCACGTCAATCTTCAATCTTCCCTCAACTTGGTGACACCCAATCTCCACCTTCATTCTTCCACCTCGAAACCTCTTATCCTCAAGCAAACGACAGTGCACCTCCTATCTGCTCATCAACCAACACCTTTCCCCCTCTGTTGCTCGGCTTTGCTTGACGGGTCGAGGTGAGGCCCATCGAGTCAGTCCTCTTTCCAGGCAACGTGCTTCATCCACGACTGACTCAAGCTACCTCAGGTTGGCGATTGGTGTTTCTCAAGCAAGGCAGCATCACCGACGAGGCTGGCCAACTCTAGTCATTCCACCAACTTCCTACCGTCTTCTTCTTTATGTCTATTATTCGACACAAGACCAGCAGTCCCATCTCCGAATTTGTCGTCCCGCTGAGCTCGACTACATCCCGCTTGCACCGTCCTACGCTCCGTTCCCGGCTATTTAGGAACCTATCCGCAATTCAAGGCACATGGCTCGACACATGATCAGTCGACATCATGAATCCCTGTGCGCCCACGTTCATCCCGAACGTTTCTTCGTCAGACCTAAAACCTGATGCCGATGACACGCGATCACGTTCATCCGAGGAAGCGCCACGTTCAGTTCGAGACGTCCGTTCGCCAAGAAAAAGATGTGGCAGAGACATCCGGCCTATCGTTTTGGATCCAGACAAGTACGATTCAATGTTTCCTTCTCTTCAGAGTGCAAACCCGCTCAAGGGCCGACCGGTTCTGAGAACAAAGATTTCTAAAAGGCGTAAGAAGAGAGCTAAGAAAGTCAGCAACCACAGTCAGGAAGACGAGAATACATTCAATCTATCCAGCTCGACTACAGATGATATAGTAGCCGAAGAGGTTGAAGATGCCCAAGAAAGAGAGCAGCCTGCAGAAGAGCTGGTACTAGAGTTCCTAAAGCCTTCCGTTTACACCCCAGTTAAGCCGGCATTGGAAATGCTGAAGCCCACCGTTTATACTCCGCCAACTTCCTCTCGTATCGCTCAGAGGGATTACGGGGGTGACAAAGGTCACAGCCCGAGGCCCTCAGCCGCGAACTCCAGACCGCTCAACAAGTCGCCCAGAGTCCGTCTTCGACGGCCACCAACACCTCACCCAGATCCCAAGTTGCGAGGTCAAAAAGTTCCTACAGCAGCAGCTCACGTCACCAGGCCTTTCACTCCAGGGCTCGCTGCCCCCGTGGCCCTTCCACCTAATCCAGGCTATGACCACAACATCTTGGGATCTTCATGCTCAGGGTTGCCTGCCCCGGTCAGTTTTGCACCACCTTTGATGCCATATCCCCTTGTCCCTTGGAACCTGCCTCCTCTTCCTTGGCCCCCTTTCCCTCAGCCTCAGATGTTGCCGCTTCCACCGGGTTATGGCTATCCCTTCCCGCTATGGCCTCATCCTGATTCGGTCAGCGGGCGAATCCTTCAGGTGCAGCCACAACAAAGGCCTGGGTCTTGTGGTTCCTCCAGGCAGAGTGATTCACGAAGCACGTCTCGAAGTACGGCTTGGAGAGAGCGTCACAGTCACCAGACAAGCAGTTCTCTCAACGCTTCCACGAGACCCGCTTCGACAACCGACTTAAAGACCCAAGTCGGAATGGTCAAAGATCTAAACCGAGCAAGGTCGTCCAGCCCAAGAGGCTCTAGCAACTCTGTCGTAGGCACTTGGATGATGCCAGTCTTTAGCAAGGACCGTCAACTATTCAGCGCCATCGACAATAAACAAACTGATAACAAGAACACAGAAAAGGATCTTCGGGATATCGGGTGTCTCGGTAAGTCCACTGGATTCATTCCAACTCGACAGGTACAAAGTTCGCTGGAGTCTGCTGGTACTGTGAAGAACGAAAAGACCCACGTCACCAGTGAGAATTTGCTACGCAACCAAAAGCAGCCTCAGCTGAAGCCCCCTCAACCGAGTAGTCCGCCTATCAATGCCCCGACAGGGCCATCGTCTTCACGTCGAGTTTCTCAGCCTGTCAGCTCAGCCGTGCAACAGTCCCTGAATCTCGCTGGGTCAGAGTCTGGTGCCTGGTCGCAGTCCAAAAGATGGACCAGCACCGCAACGAAAGAGCGTCAGGCGTTCCAGAAGATGATGGCCAACCTTCGCTACATGGGTGCTGATCAGTCTCCCTTTGTTCCCCAGAGTCCGGCAGAGCTTACAGCTTTCAAAGCCAGTATAGCCGAGACCCAAAGACTGAAACTCGCAGAGGAGGTTCAGCGACGGGTAGCTCGGGCTAGCGCCAAGAGTGCAGAGGGCTCTAAGAGCAAGGGGAAACAGCCCATCGAAAAGCTATTAGGGGGTAAGGAATTTGCAGACCGGCTGTCGCCCTTCTTCGCTGCAAGCACCTGCTTCAACAAAGACTTGCCCGGTAACCGCTTACTGCGAGCCGACTGGCCGTCTCTCGCAGAATTCAAAGAAGATGGAGATAAGCGAGCTGGTTGGCAAGGTCGGTGTTTGCCCCTCCCACGGCTCAACATGGTTGCCCATAGGTTTGCCACCAGACTGACTGAAGCTTGCAACCCAGATGGAACAATTCACTGGGACAAGAAGGTTGTCCATGTAAGGTCTCGTTATTTCTGTCCAACGACCCAGATGGAGGCATCTGTCATGCCACCGGTAGAGTTGCGACTGGATGAGGTCCCACTCCCGCTAAAAATGATGCTTCATGATATTGATGAAGTCGAGACCGAGGAGGACAGAGCTGAACAGAAGAAACAACTGCACGATACAGCGTGGTTATGAAGAGACGAAAAAGCTGGATTCTGGGTTTAATTGATATTTCGATATAGACGGAGCAGTTGGATCTGTCAGCGCCAAAAGGACACCTGAAGCGCTTTGGACAGAATTTGAGGTTTTGGGCACGCTTTTGCCCGGTCTTCCACTCGGGGACTCATCTTTGCTACACAACCAGGGCGTACAGGCGTTAGGTTAGGAACTCGGCGGCGAGGGTGGATATTGTGTACATAATAGTGAAGAGAATTGACTCCGTCACATCGGAAGAGTTGAGCATGACGAACATTACATGACTTTCTTTCGAGGTTAATGGATCCATCCGTAGTGCTACTATTCGTGTTATGCTATTGGTGGCTCAACAATGGAGCTTCTCCTCCCGCCATCCTGCCAAAAAAAAAAGCTGAGAGGTGATATCACGTGGGAAGCAGGGCTTTACGGAATATCTTGCTCCCGGCTCGCCGAGCAGGTACGTACTCGGGCTAGCGAAACCCGCACCCACAACCACAATTTTCGCTCGCTATTCAGACTTGACCCTCGTTCCGCCAAAAAGTTCACTCCTCCCACATCCGCCAATTCGATTGCCTGGTGAGCGCCAACATCAGGTTAGTGACAGCCGACGAGAAGAAGACGACTCAATGCACTGCTCGACGATATCGACTCCTGCCGAATCTCGAATATCCAGCTGATTGAGTTTCTGCCCTCTTCATCGCTCCCTTTCATTCCCCGCCGTCAGAACATCCTGCTGACCATCGGGGATTTCCTCCCACCACAGAAACCGCAATCATGGGTATCTCGCGTGACTCTCGACACAAGCGCTCCGCTACCGGTGCCAAGCGCGCCTACTACCGTGCGTAATATCCGAAAGCCCGTATGCTCCTCATGGACATACGTTCTGACCTTTCACAACAGGGAAGAAGCGCGCTTTCGAGGCTGGCCGCCAGGGTGCCAGCACCCGTATTGGTGCCAAGCGCGTCCACACCGTCCGAACCCGCGGTGGTAATCACAAGTACCGTGCCCTCCGTCTCGACTCCGGTAACTTCGCCTGGGGATCCGAGGGCTGCACCCGCAAGACCCGTGTCATCGCCGTCGCCTACCACCCTTCCAACAACGAGCTGGTCCGAACCAACACCCTGACCAAGAGCGCCGTCGTCCAGATCGATGCCGCTCCCTTCCGACAGTGGTACGAGGCCCACTACGGCCAGTCCATCGGCCGAAGACGCCAAAAGGCCCAGGCCGCCAAGGAGGGCAAGTCTGAGGAGGAGAACAAGAAGTCCAACGCTGTTGAGAAGAAGCAGGCTGCCCGACACTCTGCCCGGGGCAAGGTCGAGACCGCTGTCGAGAAGCAGTTCGAGGCTGGTCGATTGTACGCTGTTATTGCCAGCCGACCTGGTCAGTCTGGTCGCTGTGACGGTTACATCCTGGAGGGCGAGGAGCTCGCTTTCTACCAGCGCAAGCTCCACAAGTAAACTGGTAGTTGAAATCTGGTGAAGAAAGGAGTGCTGGCCCCTGGTATGGTGTTCAAGGATTTCTCGCTGTCTTGGCAATTTCAGGGCGTGATGAGCTTCACATAAAGCATCGGAATGGGTCCTTAGGGAATAAAAAATTTCTTGCGATGAATTCAATATCATGATCAAGGTCTTTTCACCTGCTACTCGTGAACATCCAGCATTGTTCATATCTATAGCCAGTCGTATCATTTCACTGTCGGGATTGGTCTTCGACCAACCACTGATAAACTATCAGAAGCATAGGGCATCCATAAACGCCTGTACACGTGAAACCGTTACTCCATGCCAGGCAAAACGGGTTTTCTTCATGATTGTTGGTTCTTTGTATAATGTCAAAAACAATGCCGCCGTAATCTTTTGCCTGGTATCCCATCGTTACAACATGCGCAATCCGCCGTCCAGCGAGCCGCCGCCCCCAAATAATGAAGCAGGCAAAACCCCTTACTGGAAGAGGTCCCTAGCGGAATCAGGTAGAACAAGAGTACTTTATACATGAAGAGTGGTCCAGGACCAAATAACCAAACAGGATTGTGAGGAGCGAGTTTCGATTATGCAAACTGACGCTTCAAGTCGGTCCACTTGCGATTCAGAGTCTCGTGCTGGGAATTGATCTACAAAGAGACGTCAGCAACCTGTCACGAAGTACTCGGAAATAATAGGGGTTAAACTCACCTCAGCATAGCGCATCTTAGTCTCAACCAGCTCCTCTTCCAGTTCAGACAGCTCCTTCTCAAGTCTCTGGTTCTCCTCATGGACGTGTAGATTGCGTTTCATCAGGTCATCACGTTCGAGTTTCCATGACTCCTCAATCTCCATCGGCTGCTTCTCGATGACGATCTTCAGCTCCCGGACTTGGCCCCTCATGCTTTCATTCTCATCCTTGATTTCCTCGTTCTCGACTTTGGTATGAACCAGCTCGGTTGCGAGGGCTGCCTGCTCGCGATCGCAAACCTCAACGCTCTCCTCTAGTTTCCGGAGCTTGATGGCTAAGTTGTGATTTGCCGCTCGAAGCTCGAAGAGTTCGGTTTCCCGATCTTTTTCGGCCTTGGTCTTCTCCTCCCACTCAGTACTATACGCCTTAAGAATCTCTGGTGTAATTTTGACCTCGCAAGCGTCTCTAACAAGTTGATCTGCTCGGTAGACCTCCTTGTCCATGCTGGAGCTTGAACTTCCAAAAAATCCGTTCTCGAGAAGGCTTCCGTGGCTGGGGTCCTTGTCAATGTAGACGTCAAAGACCTTGTCCTTCAGGTAGGTGGTAAGTTGCTGCATATCGGACAGTCCCAGAAGAGTGGTGGCGTTCTTCTGCATCAGCACAATGCCGAATCGCAGAATCGCTGAGAGACCCTCAGAAAGGATCAGGTCGTAAATGCGGAGCACTAGTTGGAGGGGGAATCGGTAGGCAAAAAGGGTCAAGAACCATTGGGTCGCGTATAGGTGAGGAGAAATTCCCTTTCGGTGAAGATGGCAGTACAAGGCAGGCTCGAAGTCTTCTAGTAGCCGCTCAAATTGATAGAGATGCATGTGCAATCCAGGCATGTCCTGGATAAATAGGTCTCGCAGCTTGTAGTGATTCATCAATCGGACCAGCAGACAAAAAGCTTCTTGCTCAGGCATCTGTAACTAGCAATTAGCATCCCAAAGCCAATTTGGCTTTTGTTGCGGAAACACTCACGTTGAAAAGCAGGGGCATGATAAGAAAGTTCATGCCTTGAGCATATCCAACACCCTCGTCAAAGAGGGCATATGCCTTGCAAACGCCAAACAGACTCTCTTGAAGCCCAGCAGCAGCCGCATACTTAGAATAGCTGGTACGGGCACCCAGGTCGCGACGAATCGTCTTCTCCAGCTTCTGCAGCATGGCAGCATCTTCCTTATCCTTTCGTTTACGCTCAGCTGCAGCGGCAGCTTGAGCCTTCAAGACGGCATCGGCATTCTTTTCGGCATTGGGTGATGGCGCGCCGTTAGCCCCTGAATGCTCCGAGTTGATGGAGGAAGCCGAGGATGTAACAGCATCACCGCTATGAACGCTGAGGTTTCCATTGCTCAATGAGCTGGCGGTCGTGCTGTTGCTGTGACGATCCTTACTCTTATCTGTGCCGCGAACCGCCAAATCCTTGTAAACAAGCTCTAAATCGTCATTCTTGCTGTTGGCCAACACCTGCCAGATCACTCCACGGATTGCGCTGGGGATACCAGTTGCGATGGCCTTGTTCAGCTCCTCGGCACTGGTACGGGCCACCGCGGCAGGCCCTTCGTAGACAACAGACTGCCACAGGTCCCAGTCAACGTTTTCCTCTGCCATGGCTGAAGGCCCCGCGTTGACTCCAGAGACGGTTCCCGGCGCCAGGCTAGGAATCGGCTGTGGAACGGGGGATGGCAAGGGTTTGTCATGAGCATCGTCTCCTTGTACAACAAGACCAGCAGATCTATCAATCTTGCTATCCTCGCCTTCTGGTGAGGCATGCGCAGCCTCCTCTTGTAGCCGTAGCTGCTTAAACCTGTCCTTGAGACTGATTCGTTGCGGAATTTCGCGGGGTAGCGAATCTCCATCCTTCTCCTCCTCAAGTCGGCTGAGCATCATTTCCGGATTGCTCGCGAGGGTCGCGATAGAGCCGGCAGTATTTCTTCGGCCCGAGCTGTGAGCGGCTGGTGGAGGGGGGAGCTCCCTTTCCTTGCTAGAATTCCGAGAAAGCCAAGAGAAAGGGCTGGTGAGCTTTCGGCTGGGGGGTGGAGGCGGTAGGGGCTGAGATTGAAGCGCCTGAGGAGGCAGGGCGACGGCAGCAGCTGGTGCAACAGGACTTTTCGATGGTGAGTCGGCCGAAGGTGACCATGGCATGGAGGGGAGAGAGATGCTATTCAGGGATATCGTCTTATTACTCGGCTCCTTTTCCTGGGGGCTCTTCGGTACTAAATGTCTAGTGAGCATTAAATAACCATCAGGAGAGCAGATTAGGAGTGCATGTTACCTGGAGGTGGAGGCGAAGCGTCGTCGTCGAGGCTGACGTTGTCCAGGTTCGATGTATTGGAGATGCGTTTCGAGAACGAGGATGACTTCCGTCGAGTTGCAGGCTTCTCGCGAACGCTATCCTCGTCGACAGAATCCGCAGTATGGTGATCGGGTTTTTGTTTCTGGTTCTCCCCCTGGTGATGTGACCCTTCGGACCGCCGAGCGGGTGGCTCCTCTGCAGTCTCGTCGTGAGGTTTCGTGTACGAAATGGATCTTTTCGTGAGGGATCGCGCAGGAGAATGCGTTACAGCGTCTTCGAAATCGTCATCCGGTTCAGTCGCCTGCTGGATTAGCATCGAGGCAGCTCAAGGAAAAGGGATGCAGTCTGCCGTGTGACTGCTGCAGTCTAAAGGGAGAGAAGTGGCATAGACCTACAGGGTCGTCAGACTCCGTTCCAGACGAGAGTCTCTTATTCTCAGTCTCCTTTTGCTGCGGCTTCTCCTCTTGCTTGTCTTGCTCGTCGTGTCTAGACTCAGCGTGGGCCTGGGTGGCCGGCGAGGCGACGTCTTGAGGTTGAGGTTGCGACATGGCTCCGAGGGATGTCGACTACTACTAAGCTAGGTAGGTACCGTCGTCGCCGTCTCGTCGAGCACCGAGCAAGTAGAGAGAACGAATATGTGGCCCCTCAATTGCCGTCCATGTACAGAGTTGGAGCTGGGATGCAGAAGGCGGTCAATGCAGCGTGGTATAACGGAGACGTGAGCGAGAGGCCGAGTGCTGCGTTCGGCGGTAAAATGAATGGAAGAATGCCAGAAGCCAGCTGTTGACAGAAATCCAAGGGGGTTGTGGTGGCGTTGATGCTGTCTGCCCCTTACGACGGAGAGACTTGACCAGGTGGACTGGAAGCTCGGGGTTTTGACAGTGAGGCACTGACCCGCCAGAAATAAACTGGGGGCGCTCCTCTAGCGAACGTCTTGGGGTGGTTGTTGTCCACCGTGCCTAGGGGTGGTGGCAGCGGCTGGCTGGGCTGATGGGCCTGGAGTTGGTGCTTTGGCGCTGGAAAACGTCAGGAGGCGTCCCCTGGAATGGAGGTCCCTCCCTCCACCACCTTATTGCAGGTTCCGAGGCCGTTGAGGTCTGCAATGGCTGGGAATGCCAGGAATTTAAATTGGAATCATTGAATTTGAATGGGGCTTGCCAGTCTTGACGGGTAATTTTCCCAAGGTCTTGCCCCCGTTTCCTCCAGAAAATGCAGAAGACTGCAGGTTTCGTTTGCTCACCCTGGGTGCAAAGAAGCTGTTTAGAGCCTCGAAACACTGTAGATCTGGCCGACGCGCTAGGTGCCTACGATCTACGCCATCGCATTATTAATAGACCTGCTTAGGGCAAGGATGGATATCATGCGACTGGTACTGTATACGGTAGCCCTTCATCGGTTCATGCTCAACTAAGGTGCGGATAAGTTACAGTACCGCTCCCTCGATTTCCCCGGGGCACTACTTGCTGAGTAACCTCCGACATTGGTATCCAATCCAAACGAGCTATTAGCCTAGCGTCAAGGTCTAAGAATACGTTCCAGTCCAGACTTCCATTGGAGGTTGTCGACCGCCCCCCATGAACCTGGCTAGGGCGAATCCGTCATGTCCCGTCACTTGAAGGCTTAAACGCAGCCACCCCGAAGCTCCCTGTAGTCCTTCAGACCCCCAGTCTCTACGGAGAACATGAACGAACTTACCCAGCACGGTTGTTTCAGGGCCACCCAAGTCCTGCACAGGCATGGGATGACGTGGATCTTCGACCAATAGCAAGTTTCGAGTGCCTGGTTTACAGGTTCGTTCCCAGCTGACACTAATCGCATCTCGTACGGCCGTGTCCGGGATATCTGCATCGTCGTGAAACCAGACGCAATGCGGCACAGCTATACCGCTGTAGATGGTCATTTTCTTGTCTTTGGACTATCCGTTGCTCTCTAAGGCTGTCTTCGTCGGACCGTGAGCGAGACCTTCTGGATCCTTCTCGATACCCTCGTTATTTCCGTGTCCGTGTCGCCGTAGGCACTAACGCAGGGGCGGCGGGTTTGGCGGCATCCCGCACGAATGCCGGACGCACCAAATCGAATGAATGCAAGCCTTCCATCCAAGTGGCAGCTAACGTCCGTGCCGTTGCCGCTGCTGGACTGGAGGAGTCTGAGAAGCAAGGACATAATGTGGGAGAGCAGAGCAGAAGATGAAATGTTGTCGAACCTCCCTTGTACCTAATTCGTAGCAGTCCATACCAAAGAATCTAGGTACGAACCGGGGTGGTTGAGTAGCCATTCCCGACGTCAATCCAGCTTGTTAATAAGGGTCGAATATGAGACACAGTGTATGTTTTCTGTTCTGTTCTCGGCTTCCCTGCAACTATCATGTTCAGAGCCATTATGATTTCCATCTTAATCAGTGAGGTTCAGAGCTCGTAGAAGAGACGATGTGACGAGATCCGGCTCAGCCAACAGCTTACCAACTACCCTACATTATCGACTGTGATATCACCGTGATCTCCCCGGCCATCTTTTGTGATACATTGGATTGGGTAGACATGAATGCCGCCCGGTATTAATGCATATTACAATGCGGGCAGGTAGCGAGATATCCCAGATACTATATTGATGGAACCTATCTGCCTGGTCTAGGTAGGCTCCCATAAGCTTAGAATAGCTTTTGCTGACTTTCTTAGTACCTACCTGGGTCTCAGGTCTCAGGTATACCGAGGCGAAACCTTCGACCCCCCACTCCCGTCCAGTCACGTTTCTGTTGTCTGTGTAGGACAGTGGAGGTTTACGACACATGTGGGACTACATGTGTATCTCCGTGCTTGATAGTGTCAGTCCAACAAATATCCACGGTCCAACTGGTTTGCCCAGTCCACTGTGCGCATTCATTCTGCCCAGGAGAGGAAATCAACAGGATGAGGTGGCTGAAGAAGATATACGTGGAGCCAAGGATTCCATCGATAAATATGTACTAAGGTAGTCAGTACAATTCATCACTGTTGCACTATTAAGGTTGATAATTACGAGTGAAGTAGGTAGTACAAGAATAACGCCGAAAGCGTGGACGAGAAAGTTAGTACTCGCAGCTTGCTGACGAGTTGATACAGATATTCACTGCAGAACTTCACAAGCTCTGATCTCTGATCGCGCAGCAACCGCCCCTCACCTCAACCAACGGAAATAAACAAACAGAGAGCTCGAGCTGTCATTGAGAAAGAACCCCCCCCCCCCAAAAAAAAAAAAAACCTTGCTAGCTTGGCATGATTTAGGAAAGGGAGCTACCAGAACAAAGCAATGCTGAATAGAGAAAAGGAAGGTTAGAGAAAAATCGCACTAAATCATGCATATCGACTATTGTATCTACCTATCCATACCAGGCAGCCTTAAATCACGACCTTTCTGTTATCAACTGTACCTTATATGGGGGGGACGAAAGTGAAGCGCATCCGCCAGCCGAACAGATAATCCGATCCTCGAATGGAAGGTGTTGGCTCCAGAGCCTCCGCTCCCCTGTAGCTTCCGCCGACCGCTGGCACACCTATTACGCAAAGGCCCACCTGCACATCTCAACCTGACGATTTGCAGGACGCCTTTTCCCCATCTTGCACTTTCTCTCTCTCCGCATCCTCACAAACACTTTCCACCAAACACGAGATATTTCTGATCCCAGCTACAGTTGGTAATAGGACGAGAGTAGTCTCATCTCGTAAGCGACACTTAACGATTTAGCCACGAGCAAAGCTGTTCTAGGACGACCTGCACTCGACCTTGACTGCTACTCCAAGCTTCATCGGCCATTTGCGCAACCTACCCGGCGAACGCGCCCTTCCTCACCATCAAAATATCCTACCGAGGCTCATATCTCAACCGGCTATTGCACCCCTGGGACATCTTGTCGAGGCAAACAGTCGTCTCAAGACATCCCGCGAGGCTCTCACGACCATCATTCATCCCCGCGGAGCCTGACAAAGACTCAGAATCCTCCAAGTCTAGGCATACCATCGCCCCGCTGCGCGCAGAATTCTCTTGATACTCGGATCTTTTCATTCGAGGACACTCCGCCTTCGAGAGCGAATTTGTCGCTGTGGTGGGTTCGGTAGCGTGGTTGTAGTGGAGGGGGAGCTTCTATCGTTTCCTGCGGCTCCGCCGCCTTGACCTTCACCATGGGGAAGATTACCAAGCCTATGCAACCAAAGCACAAGGAGACCTTGGTAAGCCTTGTTGTATCCCGGGTCCTTAACTGATGTCGCTAACAATCTGTCCTAGTCTCCTTGGCTAAAGAGTTATGTCGAGTCGGCCTCGACAACCCCTCTACCCCTCTTACCACAACAGCTCTCCAGCTTTCCATCCCGATGGCCCTTCGGACGAGGCGATCTATACCACTGGATACCCTTGCTGAACCGCTTTGATAGCTTGCTCGAGCACTTCTGCGCGACTTACAAGTTGAACGAGGGTCCCCAGCCTCGTGAATTTGGATGTGATGTGCTTCTCAATCCGGATAAAGAATCGACCTTCAGCAACGAGAGGCAATGGTCGATGGAAGAGTTGACGGACCTAAACTTTCCATCCGATGGAGATAGGCAGCTTATCGAGGTGATTCTGAGATTCACTCGCATGCTGCTGGAGCATTGTGGCAACCGCAGCATCTATGCCAGCAGTTCTCACCTGAACGATCTCCTCAACACCACATCTCTGACTGTGCTCATTGCTACCCTCGAGGTTGGCTCAGAGTTGGCTCAGCGATATCAGGCCTCTGTCAAGCGTATTGGAAACGCCTCCAGACAGATCAGCACTGCATTGCTTGCCAATCACTATAATATTGATCTTGACCGCGTTCAGCAGCTTGCTCTGCCTTTCGTCAAGACGCCGATTATCAGTCTCTCGGATCCTGTCTCCTCCCATACGCCTGGATCAACCAAAGGGAAAGAGCGTGCACAAGGAAGTAGCACTAAGGCAGTGACGTCCATGCACGCGCACGATCTAGTTGCGCTTGCTGCTTCGGATGATAAACGTTGGAATGGCTGGGGGGATGTCAAGGTATCCTATTACCCCCAGAATGCGCAACAGGAATCCGCCGGCGCTGCTGATACCGGCCGCTCGTCAATGCCGTCCACACCAACACCACTCCGACGCAGCTCTACCATGACATCCCAGCACCAGACTCCCAAGGGCCGGAACCCTGGAGAGGATTCCTCTCCTCTAGGACCCCGCACACCTGGCATAGGAGATGAGTCTACTGCGTCTGGACCTAAGACTTTCGAGTTGCCTCAATCTGTTGTGGCTTCGACCCCAGTGTACGAGCTGGTGTCGCGCTGCCCTACAGATCTTCCACCTACTTCAAAGTATGAGGCCTTCCACAGAATCAGGGCGTCCAAGGCTCTGCTTGGTTCAAGTGAGTCGCGACAGCAACTCCTTGCTGTTCGACTTTTAGCCATCACCAACCTTGCATACATTCATACGGAGTCGAACTTCCTTGAGAAGGTTCTTCGTCAAGACGTAGACGAGACACGCAGATTCCAGCTCGTCTATCAGCTTGCTGAGCTGATTCACCCCACGGCCCACGGGAACATTGATGTTCCTTTGTGGTTGCAGGCCCTGGCCCTGGCCCTGCTCGAGGCGGTCTCAAGTTTCCACGCCAGATGCCAAGATGTTCTATCCGCCCTGAACGCAAATGTGAACCATGGCATCCTGCTTTACGTCATCAGAAAGGCCGTTGCAGGAATGAAGGAGGATAGCGACAGTGACAAAGGCAACCAAGTCACGGAGATGGATGATTGGCGAAACAATCTGTTCTCCCTTACCCTTCACCTCTCAATGGCTACCCGAGTCGGCAGTGAGATGGTATCTGCGGGACTGATGGAGATTCTGGTCGAGATCTTGAACATTCGGTCAGGCGTTGCGCAGCGAAACCATTCCATGGTTCTTGCCTTCTTAGATGGCTTGATCTGGACTTATCAAAATGCCTTTACTGCCTTCTTTAACGCCAAAGGCCTGGACGCTGTTGCTCAGCTGGTTGTGGATACTGTCGAGGAGGCTCAGACCCTGCATAAGACGGGCCAAGGTATTACGAAAGGCCAACAGTCAGGTCAAGTCGACTATGAGATTCCCTACTACCAGCAGCAGACCCTTAAATGGCTACTCAAGTTCGTCCACCACATTATGTCCAACTCGTACAGCTATAGCGGGAACACGGACCGTCTTCTCCGCAACCTCGCTGACAAGTCTGATCTTTTGGGGAGCTTGCGAGGCGTCATGGAAGATAAGAAGAGCTTTGGGTCTATTGTTTGGACAAACGCCGTTACTATTCTTAGCGACTTTATCAACAACGACCCTACAAGCTTCGCCGCCATTTCCGAGTCTGGGATGATCAAGACCTATTTGGAGGCTGTCACCGGCCAGCCGCTACCTAGCTCTGTGTTGGAAGAGCAGAAGCCAGGCGACAAAGCGGGCGATGACTCTGATTCGCCAGACAGCACAGTCTCCTCGATGGTTGAACAGGACTCGCGACCACATCCCCCTACTGAGGAGTCGCTTCGACAATTGTCACGCGAATCATTAGCTTCGGGAATTCTTCCATCTACTGATGCCATCACTGTTGTACCCCAAGTTCTCAACTCGATATCTCTGAACAACGCCGGAATGAAAATGGTGGTGGCTTCGCGCGCTTTTGATAGCTTCTTGGAGATTTTCGAGAGCCCGGCCCATGTTCGATGCATGGAGGTTGACGCAGATCTCGCCAACAACGTCGGCGCCAGTTTTGATGAGCTTGCCCGTCACCACCCGCCCTTGCGAACAGCCATTTCCAATGCTGTCATCGATATGGTTGCCCGTGTGCGCTTCCTTGGTATCGAGAAGGCGAGAACCGCCGGGTGGGGAGCTCGGATGCTGTTAGTTGATTCTGAGGGTAAGACGGTCTCTATCGATGAGCAAGCCAACTTCATGCCCTCAGGTACGTCAGAGAAGGCCCCAGGCCACGACGTCTCGGGAGATGCAGATGTCAATATGTCCGATGTCGTGCCACCAAACGATCCGCTTTCAGAGAGCCGCAGTGGCAGTGGCCCAGACTCACCAACGCATTCGATCACACCCTATCTCTTCGCTCTGGGATACTTCCTGAGCTCCTACATGTCGAACTCGGTTTTGAAGTCCAACTTCGTGGAAGCCGGCGGCTTGGAGCTATTGCTCGACATTTGCGAATCCCCGAGCCTTCCAACCAACTTTGGCGATTCTCTTGCCTCAAGAATTCTTAGCCAGGTAGTTTCCCAACTAGTTGAGTTTTCCGCGATTCGAGGGCTACCCTCTCTTCTGCGACGCGCGCAATTGGCCATCGATGCTCTGCAGCCTCTCTCAACCAAGACAGATTCCCTGCCTCCTTACTTTGCGCCATTCCTTGTGTCCGATTTAAAGACGAGCCGTGACAGCCAGGAAGTTTCGGATGTCGTCAAAAATGGGACCAAGATGATCAAGGCGTTGTTGAACGCGCAGACATTCATTAAAATCATCTCTGACTCGTTTGCCACATCGAGATCGAACGCCCTGCAGTTTTATCCGGTCAATGTCTACGACTACTATCTCGGCCTCGTCAAATCCATCGGCCCTCTGCTGCGCGGAGTACTCGCAGAGGAAGCAGGGGAGCTCAATGTGGTCCCTCAACACTGGTCGTTCAGGCGCCAAGCACCGTCATCTGAGGGATCATCTGGTGGAACTAACCCTGAGCCCGAGGTTGATGACAACGCCTCATTGCCAGACATGCTGAATAGTACAGGCCAGTTCCAGCCAAAGACTGTATCAGATGACTCGAAGCCGAGCCGCCCGACGGAAGAAGAGCAAGCCAGCCCCCGTTTCCAGAACTACGAGACGCTCAGACTTTTGTTGCACCCCATGATCCCGACAACCTTCCCTCTCTTCCAGACGCTCGGTAAGGCTCTACTTCCTCGGCGTGAGCGAGATCCTCGTGATCTGTACCAGAGGCCTCGTCACTTGGAAACTGCCCGGGCTCTCGCGGATACCGTACTTAGCCAATTGAGGCCGTCCGTGGCAACTCCTCAGCCGACATCCAAGGATTTCCATTTCTGGATTATCATGCTCCACACCATCACTGAGATGCTGATTGATCATCGTAAGTTGCAAGTTGATAACGTTCTCAAAACTAGGTATACTGACATGGGGCAGCCTCCGCTCGCCCAAGTGACCGCTCGAACGTACAGATTATCATGCCTGTTCTTCTTGCCTTCAAGGAAGAAGGTGGCATGGACGTGTTGAACTCGATGCTGAAGGTGTTTGCTCAAGCAGTTCGCGAGGGCCCAGACCCCGCTTCTGATGAATCCTCCAAATCCAAGGTTGCGGCCTTCGGACTGAAGAAGATTCTGGACCTATACCTGACTTTGGTCAATGGGAAGTATCTGTCTGAGACCAGCAACCACTTCTCTCTTCAGCCCCGCACTGCGGATAGATCACAGAGCACTCCTCATCTGTACCAGCAATTTGTGGTAGAATTCCGGGCGGCCATTCTGCCCGAGATTACAGAGCTATGGGATTCTACTTTTGTTGAAAAGGTCCCACACCAGACTGTGATTCGGCTGCTTGATATTCTCAAAGTAATATCTGCGGGCGAAAACGAGCCCCAATCGTCCCCGAGAGATAAGGTAAGCAAGACCCTTCCCATCCAATCAAAGCTGCATTACTAATGTACAGCAGCCGCCTTTCCAGCTCTTCAAGTATACAGATGTTCGTTTCGACTGGCGTGCGCAGCGTGTCACCATTGACGATCTGCTCAGCAAGGACTACGATGCGGACCTAGTGCACGAAGCAGTGTACAGAGCAAATGGAAATTTGGCCAACGCGCGGGACTACTGCTCGGCTCACAAAGCTGGTCTCGCTGGTGAACGCAACCCGATTCCCTCAAAGGATTCCGATACCTCGGTCTTACAAGAGACTCCCAAAGAGCCTTCGAGAACGAATGACGCCGAGCCTTCAAACGCAGCCGCCACATCGGAACCGGACCGTATGTCTCTGGATGGACCTCCTGAGCTTGCCCCCCCGGATCTCACCGATAGATTCCTTGGAGAGGCACTGGGTGAGATCATTGATCGCTCATCCCAAGCCACGGATGAGACCCGTGAAACTCCCAACTTGGTGGCTGAAGCTGAGGGGCATTCAGTTGAATCTTCGGTCAATGCTGCAGAAGAACCTCAGGAGCAGGGTAGCGAAAACAATTTGGTGGCCACGAAGGAGGATATCGACAAGTATCGTTCGAAGCTGCGAGGAAACATGATCGACAGATGTCTGGATGTCATTCGCGCACATCCCGAAACCGCTATCGAGTTATCGGAGCTCATCCGGACGATGGTTCTGCGGCAACAGCCCAGTGACGCTCAGGATGATGTTGGCCCCACCTTGACATCTGCTTTGTCCTCACTCGCTCTAGATGAGGAGGAAGAGAAGCGACGCAATGGAAAATGCATTGCAGCTTATGCTCATCTGCTCGCACTCCTACTTCAGGACGAGAGCTTTTTTGAGAACAACGTCGAAAGCTTGAGGGAAGGCATCGATGAGTATGTCGGCTTCCTAACAGTTTCCCCTTCTACCTCTGCCGAAGAGATGCCACCATGGATTCCCTACATTCTGCTCGTCATTGAAATCCTCCTTTGCCACGATGAGCGTCCGGTTGCTGCCCAGTGGAAAGCACCCAAGTCATTAGATGAGGCGGTCGCAGAACCCATCATTCAGATGCGAACGCCGCTTCTCGATGATGAGCAGCGCGCTCAAATTCTGGAATCCCTCCTTGAGATGCTTCCCCGCGTAGGAAAGCAAGAGACCCTCGCCGTCGCTGCGCTCAGGGTCCTGGTTATTCTGACACGGAATCGACGCTTAGCGAAGTTGGTTGGAGACAAGAAGAACTTGCAACGGCTGTTTCTTATGGCAAAACAACTGTCAGGGTCTGGTTCTGAGAGATTCAAGCAGACGAAGCTGACAGCGCATATCATGACTATTCTCCGCCACATTGTGGAGGACGAAGATACTATCAAGCAGATCATGCGTGCTGAGATCAAAGCCAGCTTCCCAAGCCTGCAGCGAACTCAGCGTGGCCACTCTGACGTCTCTAACTATCTTCGAGCGATGGCGCCCATAGCTCTCCGAGCCCCCGACTTGTTCGTTGATGTTACGAATGAGATGATGAAGTTCAGTCGGTGGGCGTCACCTTCAAATGATAGCTCTCGATCTCAAGCCCTGGTTTTGAAGGAGGAGAGCAACGAACAGAGCACTGAAAAGGCTGATGAGCGAGGCCAACATACCGAAGATGCGTCAACTCGGGATATCAAGCAATCTACAGAGCCTGTGGACAAGGAGATGGCAGATGCACCGAAACCTCACCACGAAAGCAAACGACCTGTGGTTGAGAATCCTGATGGTGTCATTCATTTCCTTCTTTGCGAGCTGCTCAATTACCGAGAAGTTGATGACAAGGAAGTACCCGTCGCTGAAAAAGACTCAAAACCAGAGACTTCATCAGGTCCTGAAGATAAGCCATCAACTTCGAAGGAGGCCCCCACGACCGACGGAAAAGACAAGAAGCCGTCCAAACCCGTTTTCAAGGCTGAAGAGCACCCTATCTTCGTCTACCGCTGCTTTTTGTTGAACTGTTTGGCCGAGCTCCTCCAAAGTTACAACAGGACGAAGATGGAGTTTATCAACTTCAAGCGCAGCGCTCCGCTAACGACGAGTACACCGATTAAGCCCCGGTCATCAGTTCTGAACTACTTGATCTATGATTTGCTTTGCCAAGGCAACCTGAGCGGAACAGTGGATAGCATCGCTTCCAAGAAAAAGGCCGCAACATCTGCACAGACGCAGAAAGTCTTGGTTGCTCTGGTGGCGAAGACTAGCGAAAAGGCCATCGATCGTGGAAAAGACAAGTTTTCATATGAGGACGAGCCGGACCTTCTGTTCGCACGCAAGTTTGTCCTCGACACGATGTTGAAGGCATACGAGAGGGCACCACTTTCGGATGAACCCCTCGAGATCCGATATTCCCGGATGCAATGTCTCGCCGAACTTATGAACTTCATGGTTGGCGAGAGAGATAAGGAGCAGGGCTCCAACGCTCGAGGCGCTGATAACGTCCAGGCGCGATCATATGCACAGCTGCGCAGACTCATGTATGAGAAAGGTTACCTCGACAAACTGACATCCTCCATCGCCGAGATCAACCTGAACTACCCGGGCGTGAAACGTGCCATCAAGTACATCTTACGTGTTCTCCGGGTTCTGACCGAGACAGCTAAAGAGATGAGCCACTCGAACATTCTGCCTTCCGACTCTCTTTCGGACAATGCGGACGACGAAATTGGCTCTACTTCCTCGCTCTCAGATTTAGATGATGACCGCGAGGAAACGCCTGATTTATATCGGAATTCAGCTCTCGGCATGCTTGAACCACGAGGCGAAGACGACGATTCTGATGACGATGAGGAGGATGATGACGAAGATATGTACGGTGACGAATACGACGACGACGAGATGGACTATGGAGACGACGACATTTCGGACGAGGAGGACAATATCAGTGATGAAGATGAAGAGCTAAGTCAAATGGGCGAGATCGAAGGTCTTCATGGCGAGCCCGGTGTTGTCGAAGTCATTATGGATGAAGATGACGACGAAGAGGACAGTGAGGAAGACGATGACGACGAAGTCGAGTCTGCCGATATGGAAGACGTGGAGGATCGAGTCGAGATTGTCGATGAAGACGGAAATCCACTTGACGATGATGGCAATTCGGGGTGGGAGAGCGCAAGCCATGATGACGATGACGAAGATCAGGATGACGATGATCTCGAGTACGACGCGGATGTCCACGAGGAACACATCCAAATGGGACCAGGCGATCTCCTAGATGGCATGGCCAGAGCTATTATGGGAGAAGATGACGGCTATGACCCAGACTTGATGGATGGACTGGAGGACCACTATCTTGACGATGGACACGATGAAGATGAGGATGAAGACGATGAGGATGAGATGGAGGATGACGAGTACCTCTACGATGATGATTATCCTCTGGACGATCAGCCTCAACCAATGCCAGCCTTGGGTTGGGATGGCCTCAGCCCCGAGGAAGAAGACCGTCACCGTCATCTGTTCATGATGGACAATCAAAGCAGACGGCGCTTTCTCACACGAGTCGACAACCGCAGCCCCTTCCCCCCTGGTTTCATGGTCGGGAGCAACCGTGATACCGTCGGTGACTTCCGCAGCTACTTTTCTCGAACTCATCGCTCTGGTGGAGCCCAAACCAATTCCGATGATGGTGCTAATCCACTGCTTCGCCGGATTGATCAGGGCCGTGACAGCTCCCAGCGTCCTGGCCACCCTCACTCTATCGGTCTGAGGCTTCCTGAAGGAATCTTTGGCCCAGGCGGGCGACATGTTATTGACGGACCTATGGGCTTCCTTGGAGAGCTGATGGAGTTCCTCCCTATCATGGGCCGGAATGGACAGCACGCTTTCCACCTGCAAATCACTGGCCCTGGAGGCCCTCGTGACGCCAGAGATCTAGGCACGATTCGAGGGTCACGGAGCGAGCAGAGACGTGACGGCGTGGCTCAAGAACCATCCCAAGCTGTGTCATTTGTCATCGAATCCACACTTGATCGATACCAGGAAGAAGCTAGGATGATCTTTGGACTCGGCAACCTGACTGAGTCCGCCAAGCTCTACAACATTATTGCGGCCAAGCTTACACCGGCTGCCATGGAGCTGGAAAGGAAGCTCAAAGCCGAGGAAGCGGAACATCAGAAGCGTGAAGAGGAAGAACGGAAGAAGCGCGAAGAAGAGCAGCGCTTGGCCCGCGAAGCCAAAGAAGCAGAGGAAAAGGCTGAAAGGGAAAAGCGAGAGGCCGAAGCTCGAGAAGCTGCGGAGAGAGCTGCATCGGAAGCCGCTACTGCTAACCAAGCTGCATCCACCGAGGCGCAAGGTGACGGTGGTGCAATGGAAGGCGTCGAGCCAACTGAACAGAGCCAACCGGAGCAGTCTAGTGCCCCGACCCAGAGCGGAGGCAACGAACCTCGCGTTATGACCACGATCAGAGGCGAAGATTTTGATGTTACGGAGCTCGGCATTGACCCAGACTATCTCGCAGCTTTGCCTGAGGAATTCCGAGAGGAGGTTATTGCCCAGACTCTCACCACCAGAAGATCGCAGGCGCGAGAGGAGGCGACGACTGGCGAATCGACAGAAGTCTTCCAAGAATTCCTCGATGCTCTTCCAGAGGAGCTGCGTTTGGAAATCGCCCAGCAGGAGCGTCAAGAGCAGCGTCGCCGGGCCCGCGAAGACCAAAGTCGCCAGGCGGCTAGTACCGGTGGCCAGACCGCCATGCCAGACATGGATACCGCCAGCATTCTCCTCACATTCCCCCCTGAACTCCGAGAGCAGGTCCTCATTGACCAAGGCGAGGAACTAATGGACCAACTCACGCCAGAGATGGCAGCCCAGGCTCGAGCCTTGAGTCAGCACAACAATGTTCACTCTGTCATAACGGGACGGAGCCCTCCGGGTGTTAATCCAGCCCGCCAGCCCGGGCCGCCAGGACCTCAAGTCGGAACCAAGGCCCAGCGCCGAACGGTTGTCCAAATGCTCGACAAGGCCGGCGTCGCCACGTTGCTGCGCCTCATGTTCATTGCTCAGCAGGGATCTATCCGAAACTACCTGTTCAGTGTCTTTGCCGATGTCTGCGAAAACAAGCAAACTCGCCTCGAGGTGATTAGCACGCTCCTCCAGATTCTGCAAGACGGCAGCACAGACATGGGTGCTGTGGAGCGTAGCTTTGGCCAGCTTTCGTTGAAGGCACGCAGACCCAAGGAGAAGGAGAAGGAGAAAGAGAAAGAGAAGGATTCAGAACAGCGGACCCCCCAGACTCTCAAGAGGAGCCTGACCGGCTTGACTGCCGGAAATACCACGCAGACAAATTCGGAAACCTCGCCGCTGCTGATCGTACAGCAGTGCCTTGATCTTCTTGTGGAGCTATCTACTAAGAATCCTCACATCCCTTTGCTCTTCTTGACGGAACATGAGACCGTTGGCTCAACCCTCAAGCGATCGCTCAACCGCAAAGGAAAAGCCAAGGACTCCAAGGCTCACAAGTACGCGATCAACTCTCTGCTTTCTCTTCTCGACCGCGATCTCGTTATGGAAAGCTCAGTGGTCATGACTCACCTCGCGGACTTATTGAACCGCGTGACTTTGCCTCTTCAGAATCTCGAACGGCGTCGTAAAGAAGCTGAGGATGAGCTTAAGGCCGCTGACTCTAAACCAACAGAAGAGTCTACTACAACTGAAAACCTCGCGGACCAGTCTTCGATCGCCGATCAAGCACCGTCAAGCAATGCTAATGAGCCCAGTACCGCTCAAGCTGAGACTTCGGAAACCACTGCCGCTGACGAGAACGCCAAGGTGCAAGAGAAGAAGGACGCAGCCCAGAAGAAACTTCGACAACTTCAGCCGCCAGTCATTCCTTCTCAGAACTTGACCCTGGCGGTTAGGATCTTCGTGGCTCGAGAATGTAGCTCTAAGACCTTCCAGAACACCATTTCAACTATCAAGAACCTATCTGCTATCCCAGGAGCGAAAGCGACATTTGGCCAGGAGCTCGTCCACCAGGCCCGGCTTTTGAGCGAAAACATTGTCGCTGACCTGGATGACCTCCTCCCCCACATCGAGAAGGCGTCTTCGGGCACAGAGATCCAAGGCGTTGCCCTTGCTAAGTTCTCACCAGGAGCATCAGAACAAAACAAGCTCCTCCGTGTCCTAACGGCATTGGACCATCTATTCGACAGCAAGAAAAAGAACGACGAGGCCGAAAATGACAAGAACAAGGATGAGAGGCACGATCTGGTCACCTCCCTCTATCACAACTCAACTTTCTCGGCCATGTGGGAGAAGCTGAGCGCTTGCCTGAGCGCCATTCGTCAGCGAGAGAACATGCTCAATGTGGCAACCATTCTACTACCCTTGATCGAGTCCCTCATGGTGGTCTGCAAAAACACGACGACAAACGACGACCCTTCTCAAAACAAGGAGATGGTAATGTCTAGCCCAGCCCCCGAGTCTCGCACGGCCAGTCTCTTCTTCAGCTTCACTGAAGACCATCGGCGGATCCTCAATGAGCTTGTCAGGAACAACCCCAAGCTCATGTCAGGCACATTCGCTCTTCTCGTCAAGAACCCTAAGGTGTTGGAGTTTGACAACAAGCGCAACTACTTCAACCGAAGCGTCCATTCGCGATCCAGTAATAACCAAAGTCGACCATCATATCCTCCCCTGCAGCTTTCCGTCCGTCGCGAGCAGGTCTTCCATGATTCATTCAAGTCCCTCTACTTCAAGTCCGGAGATGAGATGAAGTTTGGAAAGCTCAATATCCGCTTCCACGGAGAAGAAGGTGTTGATGCTGGTGGCGTCACTCGCGAGTGGTTCCAGGTTCTTTCACGACAAATGTTTGACCCCAATTATGTCCTTTTCATCCCTGTTTCTTCGGACCGTACTACTTTCCATCCGAACAAGCTCAGTGGCATCAACGACGAGCATCTGATGTTCTTCAAGTTTATCGGTCGCATAATTGGCAAGGCGTTGTACGAGGGCCGTCTTCTTGACTGCTACTTCAGTCGTGCTGTCTACAAGCGCATCCTCGGCAAATCGGTCTCGGTCAAGGATATGGAGTCGTTTGATCCTGACTACTACAAATCTCTGTGCTGGATGCTGGAAAACGACATCACGGACATCATCACCGAAACTTTCTCGGTCGAGGACGACGAGTTCGGCGCTACCAACGTGGTGGACTTGATCCCTAACGGCCGAGAAATTGCTGTCACCGAAGAGAACAAGCATGACTATGTTCGTCTTGTGGTCGAACACAAGCTGCTTTCTTCAGTCAAGGAGCAGATGGCTCACTTCCTTCAAGGTAAGCATACCCGGCTAGGACTCGGGTTGGACCAAAAGACTGACATCAATATAGGCTTCCACGACATCATCCCCGCGGAATTGATCTCCATCTTCAACGAGCAGGAGTTGGAGCTCCTGATCTCTGGCCTCCCGGATATTGATGTTGACGATTGGAAGAGCAACACGGAGTATCACAACTACAACCCGTCATCGCAGCAGATCCAATGGTTCTGGCGAGCGCTCCGATCATTCGACAAGGAGGAACGAGCCAAATTGCTGCAGTTCGTCACTGGAACCAGCAAAGTTCCCCTCAACGGTTTCAAGGAGCTTGAAGGCATGAATGGCGTCAACCGATTCAACATCCATCGCGATTATGGCAACAAAGATCGCCTGCCCTCTTCGCATACCTGCTTCAACCGTAAGTCTATTCCCAGCATCAAGGTCTTCCGTGGAATAACTGGCTAACTCGAATTAGAACTCGACCTTCCCGAGTACGAGAGCTACGATCACCTGCGCTCTCAGATTCTCAAGGCCATCACAGCAGGAAGCGAATACTTTGGCTTCGCGTAATCTCGTTCACCTTTGCATGGCCGGCGTGTGGATGGATGGATGATAGACGAGGACAGGAGGGGACGGAGAACTGATTTTTGTTATTCCGGGGATTGTGTTTTCTTATTAGCATCAATGACATGACGGGCCTCACTATCGGGTTTGCTTTTTGGACTCTTCCTTACCATGTCCTTATGGCCGGACTACGCTTGGGAGAAGTGCAGGTCTCCTCTTGCTATGGGGCTCGGAAGATGGATACTGTGGAAGAAGCGGAGGACAAGCGGCGCTGCATGTACATCACGACTTTAGCAACTAGAAAAGTTACGAAGGCGACACATAAAATTGTTGTCCCTTGCTTTTGGC
Organism: Fusarium buxicola; assembly: GCA_014899095.1. NCBI lineage: Eukaryota > Fungi > Ascomycota > Sordariomycetes > Hypocreales > Nectriaceae > Fusarium > Fusarium buxicola. Next base: position 26,700 of record JAAVUK010000710.1, read on the forward strand.
AGTTTTCAACTGTGAATCATACTCGGGGCATCATGTTGCGGGAGCTGAGCCTTGCAGATCGGCGATTAACATATGTCGACAGTCTGAGACAATGGTTCAAAAATTCACGTCTTCACATGCCACTAGACTATAAACAGAGATCTCGCAAATGAATGTCTGCAGAGGAACATGTGCAGACTGACTGGCGTATGGCACGAGTGCATCAATGCATGTTCATTTTCCGAAATGCCTCTAATACATTCGTGATTGGCTCAAATCAAGCCCTAGAGAATCCTCACTCCCAATGCATGCAAACCACAAGACCAAGGTATGATTTCCCTTTTTTCATTAAACGCCAGGATCTTACTTGCGCATAGAGCTTGCTCGTCGCTTGCGGGCGTCGGCCTTGTTGGCCTTGGCCTCGGCCACACGCTTGGACAGGATCTGGGCGTACTCGTTCTGGGGCAATATTAGACATGTTGTGTAGCACAGTTGAGTGAGCATGACTTACGGCCTCGTCCTTGACCTTCTCGGCCTGGCGCCGCTTGAGGGCGGCACGGTGGCGCTTGTGCTGGAGACGCTGGGGAGTGACCAGCCTCTGGATGCGGGGAGCCTTGGTGTAAGGAGACTTGCCCTCGCCCTTGGGCTGGACCTCTCGTCGGATAACGTACTTGCGGACCTAGGTTCCCCAGCCACATTAGTTTTCTCTTCTTGAAATTGTATAACTCGCTACCGCTGTCCTCCCCTCGGAAGGGGACAAGGACAGGGTCCTCTCACACTCTACCCGGACTGCAGACTCCTCCACTGCAGCTCCGGGCAGGCGATGATCGAGTATGGGCGTAGGGAGAGACATACATCGTCATCCTTGGTGAGGCCGAAGAACTTGCGGATCTTGGTGGCGCGCTTGGGGCCGAGGCGCTTGGGGTGGACGACGTCGGTCAGACCGGGGATGTCAGCCTCGCCCTGCTTGACGACGCTGAGGGCAAGGACGGAAAGGTCCATGCCGACGATGCAGCCGCGGACAGACTTGCGCTTGCGCTCGCCGGTGCGTCGGGGGCGGTAGCAGGAGTGGCCTTCGGAGAGGAGGAGGCGGACACGGGTAGGGTGCAGGACACCCTGCTTCATGGGGAAACCCTGCTTGTCGTTGCCGCCGGTGATGCGGAAGATGTAGCCCTTGAACTCGTCGCCGATGGAGTCACCGGGGACCTCAGCGCCCATCTGTTAAAAATCCCACGTTAGCAAATCGTCCGGCTCGAGGTTTCCCGACGGCGGCGGTGTGGACGGGGCTCGACGTACGCGCTTCTCCATGAAGACACGGAGCTTGCGCTCATCCTCAATATCGATGAGCTTCTGGCTGCCATTGGCAGGGTAGCTGATGTTCAACTGTAGGCGGAAAAGTCAGCAAATGTTTGATGTCGAGACGCAGCGAGATTGGGCGCGCAGCGATCCTGGAAAACAGCTATTTTCTTGTCGAAGAAACGATGCGCGCCTGTAGAATGGATTGGCGATGTTCTCGTACCTTCATCTTGCCAGTTGTGGTGGTGCAAGTTTACTTGACCTGGCCTGCTTGAAGTTAGTAGAAGATGGTTGGAGATTGTAAAATTCCAGCGAAATCGAGAAAGTGTGTGTCGCTAGGGCTCTCCACGGGAGGTGCAATTCACTGGCCAATCAGGGAACAGGGCTTCTTGAGCACTCGGTGAAAAGAAATTCCTCGTTGCTCCTGCGAAAAAGCTCAAGCCCCGCCCCACAGGCCCCACACCGTGCACAACGCCAGACTGTCCCCCATTCACACGGACCTAGCGCGTCTCAAGCTTGGTACGTACCTCGACTTCATTTGAGCTCTTGGGTGTAGTAACTACTAAGATGCCGTGCACTTTCATCCAAAGTCTCCAAGAAACCACTCTTTAAACCAATACATCCTCCATTCTAAACGTATCCTCTTACATCCCACCATGTCATCCGCCAGTCTCTATCCTCCAAACAAAAATGCCATCAACACCAGTCCTCTGCCTCAACTCTTGCAAACACCTTCGGGACTAGCTCTTCTAGAGCTTCAAGGAGTATTCAACATGCCACTGGATGCCAATGGCGAGCTATCGAGCAACGTTGAAATTGGAAGAATCGATTTTCCCGATTATATCCCAGACGCCGAGGGCTCAGCGTGGATGAAGCAGGTCCACCTTTACGTTGGACAACACCAGCGTCTCACCGGAGAGGTCAAGAAGTTGCCGAGAGCCATGGCCGTAGTGCGGCGGAGAGAGAACAAAGTCATCACAGGCTCTGGGGGCGACTCAGAGGAGCAGGGCGACAATCTTGAGGTTGTAGAGATTGTCAAGTACAAAATCATGTTCTCCAACCGACCGGAACCTGTTGGAACTGCCAATGCTCCATGAGGATTTACAGCCACATCCGCAGGGTCTCACGCAACTCTCATCGTCCGCTCAAGGCCAAGACCACCTCAGTCAAGAGACATGAGATATATATCAACATCACAAAGTTGCCCTTGGACTTTGCAGCAAAGAGCCGATGCTGGGTTGGCCCTGGCAGCTTCGCTAAAGGGTTTTGCAGAGATGCTGCTAGTGCTATTTTCCGTTCAACATACGACCCCACTCGGCGGCTGTCAGAAAAAGATACACTACCATCAACACCCCCACATGTGTGTCTAGCTCGCTCGACACTGCGATGGGGCGAAGAAGGTATTCTTGGGCATGAATATCCAGCGAAACTCATTGTTATAGACGAGCTGCCACATGTTGCGCCGACCGAAGACAGCAGAGTACTCAAATGAATGGCTCAACCAATTACACCAAGTAGAAAGCCTGGTTGAGATATCATGATGATCATTAAGGGGGTTCACTCTGGCTCGGCTGTAGTAGTTCTCTCGACCCAGTTGATAGACATGATACGCATCTGCTATATCCATATTAGCCAGTTCTTGTCTGAAATCAAGCATCATCATAATCATGTCTCATCCTGCTATCCCGACCCAACCTCCAGCGGCCTCGTTCTTCCCAACCCATCCTTCCCATAGTAATCCATCGGATACACACCCTTCCCCCAATCCTCTCTCTCACCCAACGCCACGAGCGCCTCGTACGGCGTCAACAGTGGCCGCGCAAACGCATACCCCCAGTCGATGCTCAGCCGCGGACACGCGACCTGCACCCAGCACTCGACATCGGCCATGAGCGCCAGCTTTCCCGGGAAGATCTCGCTCAGCAGCAGGTGCACCACGGGGATGCCCCGCGCCGCAAGCCGCCGCTCGATGAGCCCCAGCGTGTGCGGGTTGCCCTGGCGGCCCAGCGCCCCAAGGATCAGGCCCCATTTGCGCGCTGTGCGGGCGCTGTGGATGGCGGTGCGTCGGAGAGACTGCATCTCGTCGTGCCCATACGTCTCGCGCGTGAGCTTCCGCGAGTAAGGATCGTAGCGGTAGGCGGGGATGGATGGGTTGTGGATCATGATGCTCTCGAGGTGGAAGCGACCGTCGCCGAGGTACAGCATCAGGTCGACTTGATCATCCTCCTTGAGGCGCGGCGACGTGCAGCCTAGAATCTCGCCCTTGCTCAGGGGCGCAATCTGCGGGACCATGACGCGGAAGCCCGCGCGCTCGAGGCTGCTCTTGACGCCGTGGATGGTGGCGTTGAACTGGATGGTGCCCACAACGGCGATGGTCTTGCCGCTGGCAAAGTTACGCTCCAGCGACGCCAGGAGATGCGAGGCGTCAATGCTGATGTCGACAAATACATAAAGCGTCTTGATCTTGGTCACGTCGACGGGGATGAGACAGCTGTGCGCATAGTGCACGAGCAGATCGCAGCCAAGCGCTCGAGCCGTGTAATCATCGATACAGCATGCGCCGTAGGTCACGTCGCCCATGATGAGCGTCTCAATACCCGGGCAGAACTGGGTGAGGATGTCGGAGATGGTGGTGGCGAAGAGCAGCAGACCTTCTGGGAGCTGCAGAGCGACCTTCTTGGCCCCCGAGGTGCGGATGCGATGGATCGTTTTGGGGATCTCAAAATTATAGTTGGCGGGCAACAGCGCCATGGCGGCCTTGAGGCTGGGATCCTCAAGGATTTCCTTGGGGACCTGGTTCAGAAGCCTGGGAGCTCTTCGAGCCTTGGCAGCTAGAGGAATAACATGAATGTGAGCACGTCTCTCTCACTCATACCATACTTCAGTCTCATCATGAAGGGGTGGGCAACCATACCCTGAACAGCACCACTCTCACCCGATGCTCCTGGTACTCCATTCTTCGCCGCTACTTCAGCCGCAGCTCGTCTTCCGACAAATCTCTTCTTCGGCTGCTTCAACCTTGTTCCTCCATTCTCTGTCGCCGGTGTCGTCTCAGTCTCAATAGCGGGGGACGGACTCGCCTGAGCGAGTTGGGCCTCTTCAATATCGGCCGCCGTGCCAAGGTCAGTCTGTCGTCTGTCTTCTTCCATCTCCTCTTGATATGAGATAAAAAGAAAAAGGAAAGAAACAGGAGATTTTATACCAAATTTCTCAAAATCTCTCGGCTGGCTGGACTACCTCTTCCGCTTTGTTCAGTCTGTCGACTTTCAAATAAAAGTTGGGTTTCAATGTGCGTACTCCAAAATTTCTACACTGTATGACCCGCTTCCCACATGCTCGACTTCGTCATTAGCCCCGAGGTTGCAGAGAAGCCATGACAGCCACGTCAAACCTGGTATCATGATAGCTCTTTTTACTCTTTACTTGGACCATGGCAATGAAGCATCGGGCTCAGCTCAGGGTGTGATTGAATGGCATTAACTCGGATCCCTATGTCCAGCCTCAAAACCTACTCTTGCTCTACAGCTCCTTCAAGACAAGTCCTCCAGCATGTAAACAATCCATTGGAAACAAGTCGCGCTCTCTGCTTCCTCCGCCCGCCTTGCGAGCGCATTATACTATTCTCTATTGAAACCCAACAAGTTGTTCCCTTATGCGTCAATAAGGTTCTCCTCGTTCTGCTGCTGGCCTCGAGACTCGGTCTCCGTCCGAGTCTTGCCCTTGGCCTTCGTATCCTTGGCAGCTCGCTGGTAGAACTCGTTGAGGATCTTGGCGGGGATGCGGTTGAGCAGCTCCTTGGGGTAGATTCGGAGGAGGCTCCACGCAAGGTCAAGAGACTCGTAGATGCTTCGCGACTCGTACTGGCCCTGGCTGATGAACTGGCGCTCAAACTTGTCCAAGAACTCCAGAGACAGCTTGTCTTCGGCAGACAAAGCCTCCTCGCCGACGACAGCCTTCATGGCCGCGGCATCACGACCAATGGCATACTTGGCGTACAGCTGGTTTGACACATCACCGTGGTCCTTGCGGGTCATACCCTCGCCAATGGCAGACTTCATCAGACGCGACAGCGAAGGCAGCACGTTGATGGGAGGGTAGATACCACGGTTGTCAAGAGCTCGGTCAACGAACACTTGACCCTCGGTAATGTAGCCAGTCAAATCGGGAATGGGATGAGTGATGTCATCGTTGGGCATAGTCAGAATGGGGATCTGAGTGATGGATCCGTTGCGACCCGCGACACGACCAGCTCGTTCGTAGATGGTGGACAAATCAGTGTACATGTAACCGGGGAAACCACGTCGGCCGGGCACCTCTTCTCGGGCAGCAGAGACTTCTCGAAGGGCATCACAGTAAGCAGAAAGATCGGTAAGAATGACCAGGACGTGCTTCTCGAGCTGGTAGGCGTAGTATTCGGCGGTGGTGAGGGCAAGGCGGGGAGTAATGATACGCTCGATACTAGACAGGTATTAGCCTTGAGACTATGCGACGATAAACGATGGCATTTACGTAGGGTCGTTGGCGAGGTTCAGGAAGAGAGTGACACGCTCCAAACTGCCGTTCTCCTCGAAGTCGCGAGTGAAGAAACGGGCAGTTTCCAAGTTCACACCCATGGCACCGAAGACGATGGAGAAGTTCTCCTCGTGACCGTCGTGGACACCCTTGTTAGTGATGCCCTGCTTCTGGACCAGACCGGCCTGTCGGCAAATCTGGGCGGCGATTTCGTTGTGAGGCAGACCGGAGGCGGAGAAGATGGGGATCTTTTGTCCTCGGGCAATCGAGTTCATGGTGTCGATGGCGGAGATACCGGTCGAGATCATCTCCTCGGGGTATTCCTAGGGTCGTCAGTCAGGATAAATCTGGAAAGAGCCTTGGGGGGCCTCCGGGGAGCCTTACACGAGAGTAGGGGTTGATGGGAGAACCGTTGATGTCGATGTAGTCCTCCGCCAACACCTTGGGACCCTTATCGATAGCTCGTCCAGATCCATCAAAGATACGGCCAAGCATGTCCTCAGACACACCGAGCTTCAAGCTTTGACCGGTGAACTCGACCTTGGTCTATTGCTGTCTTTAGTCCAACATTCCGTCATTATAGCTCGGTTTACCGCCTACCTTCTTGACATCGATACCAGTGGTACCTTCAAAGACCTATACAATCATCAATCGTCGGGTCGTGCAGCATGGCGTTTCGAGAAAATACCTGAACAACCGCTCGGTCACCTGTTCATCTATGTCAGCATGTCCCGCTTCGGTACTTCCAGGGCTGCCCAGTCTCCGCACTAACCTCGAGCTTCTAGAACCTGACCCGATCGCTCAGTGCCATCGGGCAGAGTGAGCGTCACGATCTCGTTGTATCGAGGGAATTTAACCTGCTGTTGTCAGCTCATCGCGCACAAGCTGACTCGACCCTTGCATGACGACGTACATTCTCGAGGATGACGAGGGGACCGTTGACGCCGCCGACGGTGTTGTAGCGAATTCTCGGGATGACCGAGTACGACGACGACTCGCGCGGGTCCGCCATGATGGGCGAAAGATCGAGAAGCTGGCGGGAGAAGGGCGGAGTGGAAGGGCGAGCACAGAGGAGTCGATCCGGAAGCTTGGAGATGAAGTTGGGGAGACGGGGAGGACGCCTCAAGCTGGGATGAGGTTGGAGGAAGTTGAGCTTGCTTCGCCAAAGTGGGGTCCATACGCCGCCAGCCCAAAGACGCACGGCCGATAAACTTGCTGCTGCGGATACGTTAAGTACCTCGCCTTACGTTACGCATCACCGGGCATCCGTCTCTATAGTGACATCACATGACACACTAAAGACCCATCATAGAGCGTCTGAAGAGAATACGTACTTGATTTCAGGGTTTACAGCTTTTTTGTGTTTATTTTCTTCACATACCTTATCCTTCAGCTCTGAAGTCATGAACAAGCTCCCTAAGCTGCCTGAGCCGCCTCGGCCGTAACCCGAGCTCGAGCTCCAATTACCGCCTTGCCCACGGTGCTCTCATTCTCCTTGCCCAGTTCCTCCGTAATCCATGCCCCAATATCTGACATGGCATCCAAGTTGATGCCCGTGTCCATGCCTAGAGTCTCCATGAAGTAAATCATGTTCTCCGTCGCCACGTTGCCGGTAGCGCCAGGGCTGTATGGGCATCCGCCCAAGCCGCCGACGCTGCTGTCGAATGTCCGGATGCCGTGCTCAAGAGAAACAGCTGTGTTGACCAGAGCCTGGCCGTAGGTATCGTGAAAGTGCATCGCGATGTCCTCGGTTCGGATGCCAGCGGCAGACATGCACTTGAGCAGGGCACCCGTCCGCGGCGCCGTGCCCATACCCGTGGTGTCACCCAGGGAGATTTCATCCGCTCCCGACTCGAGCAGGTCCGTCGCAATCTCAGCCACCTTGTGAGGGTCGACGTCGAAGCCCTCAAAGGGGCATCCAAGCACCACAGATATGTAGGCTCGCACTCGGAGGCCCAGGGCTTTGGACTCCTGGATCACCTCCCTGAACCGCGCCAAGGAGGTCTGGATATCACAGTTGAGGTTCTTCTGAGAGAAGGTTTCTGTAGCGGCCGCAAAAACAGCCACTTCGACAGACGGCTTTGTGGCCGCTTCAACTCCGGTCGCGTGTTCCTGCTGCGTCGCGAACTTGCCGGGGTTCGCACTCAGTATCTTTGCAGCGTTCTGCAGGCCCTTGGCATTAGGGGCGAGGAAGGAATATGAGATCGGAATCGGAGACGAAAGCTTTTGTCGGAGTAGATGCTCGAGAATCTCACTAGAGTTGGCCATCTAGTCCAGCATCCATTAGTAGACGAACAACAACAAAGGGCGGCGCCATTGCATGCATCAGACATACCTGGGGAACCCATTTAGGAGCAACGAAAGAGCCAGCCTCAATGGTTGAAAGTCCTGCCCGAGCCAGTCGCTCGATCAGCTCGATCTTTGTCGCCAGCGGAATCGTCTTCTTCTCGTTTTGTAGGCCATCACGAGGCCCAACCTCAACCAGCTTGACGCGGTTGTCGTATGATGCGCCGTTGGCTGTCGCAAAGCCCCTGTGCCAGCGGAGCTGCTGCGAACGCCGACACGCCCTACAAATGCTAGATCGCAAAAGACTCATGGTGAGTGTTGTCGCTATGCTTGACAAATTGGGGCAAATTCAATTGAAAGAGAGAGGAGGGGAGGAGACAACGGATTAGACGAGGCCGATAACCCGCGTATCGTCGGCTTCAGATTGGGCCGAGCTTCGGTACCAGCACACGGACAGCTCTTACCCAGACGAGGAACAGTTAGTTACATGCCTCTTTCGCATCCTGGTTCCCCGCATTCTTTAGACTCAATTTTGACGGCACAAGAATTGTTCAACTACATTACTACTACAATACTCTTGCAACTACTGAATGTGAATGTTAAGGATTAAGAGACGAGCATGCTGCACAGGCGCAAGGATCTCATCTACAGATGTGGTCGTTTGACATTAAAACTCGGTTTGGCTTCTGACCTTTGGAAAAATAGAAAATACACCTTCTCTATCGGTGACGGGCTAAAACTGGCTGTAGAAGAGTAATCCAGTCCTCGCATCCGCAACCGTCTAGTACTCCGCCTCAAGCTCTTCCTCGCCAAGGGAGTCGGTGGCAACCTCCTCGTAATCGCGCTCCAGAGCAGCAAGATCCTCGCGAGCCTCAGAGAATTCACCCTCCTCCATACCCTCACCAACATACCAGTGGACGAAGGCACGCTTAGAATGCATGAGATCGAACTTGAGCGACAGGGAAGACCAAGCCTCGGCAATGGCGGTGGTGTTGGACAGCATGCACCTGTTATTTATTAGACATCCTTCTAGATTTCAGCGGGCACAGAATAACTTACACAGCGCGGCTGACCTTGGCCAGATCGCCGTTAGGCACGTTCTCGGGAGCCTGGTAGCAGATACCAAGCTTGAAGCCAGTTGGGCACCAGTCGACAAATTGGATGGTTCGCTTGGTCTTGAGAGTGGCAACAGCAGCGTGGGCATCGTTGGGGACGACGTCACCACGGTAGAGCAGGCAGGTGGCCATGTACTTGCCGTGGCGAGGGTCACACTTGACCATCTGGTTGTTGGGCTCGAAGCAGGACATGGTCATTTCCTGCACAGAGTTGGCCTCGTGGGCAGCCTTGGCGGCCGAGATAACGGGGGCATAGGCAACCAGAGGGAAGTGGATTCGGGGGTAAGGGACCAGGTTGGTCTGGAACTCGTTCAGATCGACGTTGAGGGAGCCATCGAATCGGAGGGAGGCGGTAATGGAGGAGACGACTATATGCAGTTAGCTAACCTGTCATAAACTTGCACGTCTTCAGATCCTACCCTGAGCGATGAGGCGGTTCAGGTTCTCGTAGTTGGGGCGCTCAAGGCCGAGGTTTCGGCGGCAGATGTCGTAGATGGCCTCGTTGTCGACCATGAAGGAGCAGTCGGAGTGCTCGAGAGTGGTATGGGTGGTAAGGATGGAGTTGTAGGGCTCGACGACGGAGGTGGCGGTCTGAGGAGCGGGATAAACGCAGAACTCGAGCTTGCTCTTCTTGCCGTAGTCAACGGACAGGCGCTCCATGAGGAGAGCACCGAAACCAGAACCGGTACCGCCACCGAAAGAGTGGAAGACCAGGAAGCCCTGAAGACCGACACAGTTGTCGGCAACACGGCGGATCTTGTCGAGGACGCCATCGATAAGCTCCTTTCCGACGGTGTAGTGGCCACGGGCGTAGTTGTTGGAAGCATCCTCCTTGCCAGTGATCATCATCTCGGGGTGGAAGAGGTTTCGGTACGCGCCGGTGCGGACCTCGTCGACGACGTTGGGCTCGAGATCGCAGTAGATGGCGCGGGGGACATATTTGCCCTGGCCTAAAAAAGGGGGTATCAGATGGAGGGACTCGAGGCTGCAAGGTCTGAAGTCAAAGCATACCAGTCTCGGAGAAGAAAGTGCTGAAGCCCTGATCAGGGTCCTGAGCCTTGCGCTCCTCGGTGAGGTATCCATCGGGCTAGAAGTGGTCAGTATTGGCGCGACATGATGTTTGTCAACAAATCGAGGGGTCGTTGTGTACCTGGATGCCGTGCTCGAGGCAGTAAAGCTGGACAACAAGTCAGTAAGAAGCAACATCAATCGAGAAATTGGGCAAAAACTCACCTCCCAGCAAGAGTTGGCGATCTGGCAACCGGCCTGGCCGACTGGAGTCGTTCAGTTAGCATCATCACCAAAAAGGGATGCGGTGAAAGCACGCATGTGTGCTAAGAGATAGCTTACCGTTGATGCTAATGACCTCACGCATGGTGGCAGATGGTAAGTGGTTATAGTATGGGGATGGAGGATGTCGATGCAAGAGGGAAGAAGAGTGACCACGAGAAGCACGACAAAAAAGAACGGGCCAGACAAGGCTTTTACGACAGAGACTCGGGAGAGGAGGACGAGAGGCGAGGGCGTGCAATTTGGTGATGGCAGGATGGCGGACGGTGGACGGGGAGGAGAAGAAAATAGGTGGGGGAAATTTGGCAGACAGGGGAGGCTTGCTTGCTGCCCTGGGATTTGTTGATTTCGAGGCGTGTCTTGAAGGGGGCAAGCGCGTTCTGCAGCGCCCTGTTGGCGTTGCTCGCTGCTGGCCCCTGTTGGCCGGCTGCCAAGAGGACGCGGGACCCCCTACGCTCTACTGGGCCGCCTGGACCAGCTACCGTGGCTGCCCTGGGTTGCCTGTGGCTCTTGCTTGGCTTCACCGCTCCAGCTATGGGCACAGAGCAGCGCGTCTACTACGGAGTACTGTAGGTACCTAGGTACCTGCCTTAGATATTACCTTTGAGGTACGCAAATTACTGCGTGTTTATCGGCGGGGCCACCACCGAGCGAAGCTGAGGCAACGAACGAACAGCCGTCGTTGGTGTTTCTCTCGGACGACGATCCATGGGTCCATATTTTACTTCTATCGCACGACGCTCATCTTGGCTGAGTCTCTCAATTCTGACCTTCTCTTACTACTTACCTAGGTAGGTATGTTTCATTCTGAGCAGATTTCAAAGCATCCATCACCTATATCCGACATTTCCCTGCAACACAGGCCAGCAAATCAGATGCCATCTCTTCTGTTTCGTATCAATGTCAGGGCCTTTGGCCTCTCCCCTCCCACAAATAGTCGACCATTAGTAAACTCCCCTGGCTGCCATCTGGCCCGCCTCACCCATGTCAATTTGTTTTATCCCCTGTTCTTGCATGTACGTACCCGTTCCCGCTTGGCTCCCGCTTACTTGTCTCTCGTGGGTTTGCCATGCCCCTCGTGTTCTTCTGTAGACATGATAATTCCTAACAATATAGACTATCATTTTCATGTTGAGTCAAATCTTTTGGGTAATGAAGCTGCCTGTGCCCTCTATCATTGCTGTCGCGGTCTAGGTCAAGTCGGTGAGTTGGCCTGTGACCTGTCAACTCTCGGGAGGCCCGAGCTTCGTGGACGCCCAGGCACGAGGTCGAATGAAACAGGTACTTATCCAAGTCACCCAAACCAACTTGAATTGCCATTGAAGAAATCGACCAAAGCCTAGTAGAATACTTAGAAAGGCTTATGCTGATATGAAAAACAAGGATAAAAATAAAGATCCCCAGATATCTTGCGCGTGTTTTTTATTAATATTATTAGATAATTATTTGCTTAGTGTTTGGTGTTAGAGTGGTCTTGATTATTATTTCAGCGAATAGTCGGCCAAGTATTCTTTCGACCGCATACTACGCTTCTTCTGTGGTTGTAACCCCTGGCGGGAGCCTCATTCTCCAACAACTATCCGCGAACAACATAAGAATGAACTAGCGCAGCTAAACGACAATGTTGAATTTGGAAAGGGGTTCGAGGGCCTAGATGGTATTCCGGCTAAAATTATTCTCCACAGCAGGCAATTCATCCCAGATAGGCAACCTGTGTATAATCGACTCCCCTTCAACCGGGCCACAAATCCTGTTTCGGTACAGAGCGATTCGATATAACAAGTGCCAGGAAAGCCATATCTCATCAGCCTCCAGCAGAGTGCTCACTTGACGATCGACCTTGCCACCTTTTCTTACCCGATACCCAAGATTCAATCTGCGGGGCGGTCCCCTTAAGGTGTCGGGCGGGAGGGTACGGGCGTCGTCGTTTAGAGCAAACCCTAGCTCGGGGTGGACTTTGTGGCATGGTGAGCTCTACTTGCCTAACTTCGGACGCAACGGCTGCTCTTCGTGTCAAGAATCACATCGTGTACGTTGATGATTTTGACCCTCTCACCGAGCAATGCTGCGAGGTTGCCAGGACAGGCTGAACTCTCCTCTTCCATCGACGATCAGCTTGAGAAGAACAGCGCGTAAGAATTGTCTCGATATCAAGGAGATTGTTATCTGAGTATCATCACCAACTTGGGAGGAATGTCACCAAGTAGGGTCATGGAAGATGAGTTGCTGGCAGTAAGATAGCATTAGTCCTTTGCAACATTGAGCAACAGTGAACACTGTATGGAATCCCCGTTAAACCAATACTTCGAAATCCACCAATATCCTGTGAGGTTGATATAATTACCCTTTCAATGAAAAGTGACGGTTTTCTCTAATGTCTTGGGCGTGTCGTTGCTCAAGTTAAGTTGAAGTCGAAAGTAGCGGGGCAGACAGGGATACACGTGACGCTTTAGACAACACACTTCATCTCAAATACACACCTCACGGAGCAGCTGACAGCAGACAACCAATTCCTCACAACCATGCTTGCTTCAATACCCCGTCAAGTCCTACCCATACTGGGCTTTCTCATCAATCTCCTTTCTCCCGCCGCCGCCAACGTCGAAAAAGCCATCTTCACAGCTCCCGCCTTGGTCCCCATCCCCCAACAGAAACCCTCCCTTGCCGACCTCAAGCTCTCCGTCCTCACACCAGATGCCCCGTCAATCAGGGCAAATATCAGTCGTGTTTTTCCTTCAGAGCCTAAGGACTATGCCTCCGGCGCTGCGACGTGGTTGCTGCTGGACAGCTTGAGTCCCGGCCAGCGATACGAGTTCCGGGTTTGCTGGGCTGCCATTGTAAGTCGAGTTATTGCTCAACGCCGGCGCCTGCTAGAGGCTAATTCAATCTGTGTATAGCAACCTACTGGCTTCATATTGGACGTCCATGAGCTTAATTCTGTCTGGGACGCACCGGGGCTAATGCAGTCACTTGCTGGCTATTCCTACTCGCGCCAGTCTGGCACTCAAGATCAGGAGGCGAGGCAGCATGAGGAGTCTCCCAAAGCCAAGGGAGAGCGCAATGCCTCTGTCTTGCTATTGCAAATCAAGGCTTCCGCGGACTACTTCACCGACAATGCAGCTCTTATGAAGGATCCCCCTCCCGTGCTCGTGGATCTCATCCTTGACCCCTATCTATTCAACCTTGTCCCTCGTTCTTTAGTGCCAACCATTGGATTCCTCGTGCTCGTCGGCATAGTTGCCTGGTTCGTAGCCAGGTCCATCGCTTCCAAGCTACAATCAATTGCCGTCACCGCCGAGAGCGCAGACAAGAAGCGGAAATAGGAAGGGGTTGGTCGTGTACTCGGACCCCGTAACCGAAATCCCAAATGTAAAACGGACCCGGCGAATGCATTCTACTATCTACGTTGATCATCATATTGCTCGTAACTCTGCTCCGACATCGCTCTCATCCTCACCAGCCCTTCGCTGGGTCATGACATCTATACCCCTTCCGAAATATCCTGCATACATTCGTCCTTCGTAATAAACACCCAGCCGACAGGTGCGTAGTGAGAGAAACGAACTTGAAGGACTGGGTTGGCACAGTCTCGCGATCTCTTGCCGATAAATACTAGGTCGTCTTTAGTAAGCCCAGAGATAGGCAGTGGATTTTGTGGATTTCCATCAACTCGACAGAGAGCTATTCAGTAAGGTCCTCCATATTGCTGCTGGGGATGCGTTCCATGAGGAACAGGAGGAGCAGCAGCATCGTAATGCGGTTGACCACCGTAAGAAGGCTGGTTTCCTTGGCCTCCATTGTACGAAGGATTGTATCCTCCTGGAGGTCCTCCAGGAGGAGGAGGCGGGTACTGCTGATGACCGGCAGCCGGCGGCGCACTGTAGCCCTGAGAGTGTTGCGTATGCTGGTCAGGCGGGCCACCGTACTGGCCACCATGGCTACCAGGGGCCTGAGAGCTGTTGGGGTAGGCCTGGCCATATTGCTGATGCTGCGGTTGCTGTCCAGGAGGAGGAGGGAAGTGTTGAGCTTGCTGTCCGTGTTGCCCCTGATGAGTCGGGCCTCCTGGAGGCGGAGGAGGGAACGAGTTATTCTGCGATCCATGGTGCGGGCTTCCTCCATACGAGGCGTTGGCACCATACTGCTGGTACGAACCTGGCTGTTGTTGATGCGAGCCGTAAGGAGGGTTCTGGCCTGGCTGTTGCGGGTGCGAGCCGTATGATTGGTTCGATCCCGGGTGCTGCTGGCCGCCGTATTGCTGGTTTCCGCTCGACTGTTGCTGGTTATGCTGCTGCTGATTCGGCGAAGGCGAGCCGTAGGGATGAGCTCCGGCTACGGGAGGCGCTGAAGGAGCCGATCCTGACGAACCCGGGGGCTTATAGGTGGGCGCCGTACCCGAATAGGTAGGAGCCTCGCCGGAATACGAACCACCTCCCTGCTGCTGCTGATGCTGCTGCTGCTGCTGTCCAGAGTTGTGATAACCAAAGTTTTGTCCCTGCTAGGGTTGTTGTTAGACTTATTCGAAAACAGTCTCGGATGCGATGAAACTTACGCTACTGCCAGGCTTGCTGCCAAACATATGAGCCACACCGCCCATGAGTTGGCCAGCCAGACCTCCCTGTTGGTGCGAGTTTTGGCTGGAGCTGCCATGGTAGCTTTGCGCAGCCGGAGGCTTCCCCTGAGAGGACGAGCTTATGAAACTCGAAGCCAGTTGTCCCACAAGCTTGCCAGCACCCGAGGGCTTGCCTCCTCCGCTGCCCCCGCCGCTGCCGCCATGACTACCGCCAAGAAATTGACTCGCAAGACCACCGAGGTTGCCCAAGGGGCTGGGACCATGGCCGCCGCTGCCGCCACCACCACCACCACCACCACTACTACTACCGTGACCCGAGTTCTTACCACCAAGCAGAGCGTTCATAGCCATGCTCTAGAACAGAAATCGTCAGCAAATTCCCGATCAATATTCAAACAATCCAGGATCACGTACCCCAAGACCACGTTCTCCAGAAGGACCATCTGCACCGCGTGATCCATCCGGCAGGATAGGTTCCATGGTGCCATCGGCATGGCGAACGGTCTGCGACCCGTCCTGATGAGTGATGACCTCTGGCTGCTTCTTAGGCGCGCCATAAGGCTGTTCGACCTGCGGTGCAGGAGTGTTGCCCGTCTTGGCTGGCTCGGTGGGAACCTCCCACTGCGAGACGCCAGTCGAGAGCTGAACATAGTAGTACTTTTTGCTCGCGCCGTCCCACTGAGCAATCCAACCAGCAGGGAGCGGAGGCGGAGCAAACGTGGGACCTTCGGCCTGGGGAGAGGCAGGGCCTGCCATGATCGAGTTCTAGCGGTCGAGGCGGAGGTATCGACTATCGAGCGAGGAGGGGCAAGACGAGTTGTAGAGGAAAGGGATTGTCGCGTCACAAGAGTGAAGGAGGTGAGATTGTCGGGTAGACGGAAATACCGTCACTAAGCGAGAACCGCCACAGTCATGAGCGTACCCAGTAAAAGAACAAAAATGCAAAGAAGAGGTTCGGATGGCGTCGCCTTGGATGGTGGAGGTTATAAGGCTTGGAGGGGGAGGGGCGCCCGCCGCACAAAGAATGGATGGGGATGGATGGGGGAAAGCCAACGCCAGAAAGGCCCAGGAGCAACCCACTTTGGGTTTCTTGCGGGCGGGCGGTCAAACGATGGACGGGATTGAACCAGGCGCTTCAGTGAACTTATTACAGTGAGTCTCTAGGTTTAGGCTGTCTTCTAGGGCTTTCGGCTTTCGGCCGGGGCTGTTTTGCTGGGCGGGCACCTTATGGACCCCAAACACAACTACAACTAAGACGCTTTCGGGGAAGTTGGGCTGCGCTGGTTTCTTTTGGTGATGCTCCTCTTCTTTCATCCACCAGTACATATCGGTGCCGTTCTCTCCCAGCAAGGAACAGGGAATTCTATTGATCAGATATGAATAATAGCATAGCCGCGTACAGTACCATCAGAATCACTTGGAACCCTGGCTCTGACTCTGACCGACACAGCCCCGCGTCTACCGCTGAGGGTTGCGTACCTTGGGTTCTAGACGAAGTCGGATGGGGCCTTGTCCTACGTGTACCGTGTGTTTACTGTACGCTCTCGCCACTTTGTGCCCAAATTACCAAGTCTCCTCCGAGTCAATACGCACTGTGCCTGAGCCCTTGGCCGTCTTCGCGTCCGCCAGGAATGAGCCACGAGGACCTAACCACTCTACGTAACCCCTCCTCTCTCCATCTCCTGCAACAACAAAGTGGCCTCCAGCCTCCTTATTCATACGCGTCGTGGGCTGCCTCTTTGCATTCCCAGGTTTAGTCCTTCCTGCGTGCTGGCTCTGCCGCCCCTGAAGACTGTTCTTCAGCATGTGTACGGATACGGCAAAAGCTCTTGCAGGACAAAGGCAACGAACGCATCACGTGTCCCTACTCCTACCCACCCTCGACATCGGAAGCACGACAGCACGACACACCATACACCCCCGACCCATCAGACTTCATTGAAGGATGTCTAAAACTAAATCTACAGAAAATTGGAGGCTCATCGCAACCCTTTACTAAGGTATATTCCCATTTTGTGTTATCTCAACAGAGTCTCTTGATGATCATTTGTCAACAACATGCGGACACCTGGATATGCCCCTTGCCATTGCAACAAAGACCAGCGTCGGTCTTTGTTCTTAGTTTATCTACGAACTCTAGTCTTACTCTCTACTTGGTATATACTATGCATGATGCATTCTACAATCAGTTGGCCTGCAGTTCACAATCACATCAAAACCAGCGTTTTTGAAATATCCATAAATTCAATTCCTAGGTGGTAGTCCTTTGTACCATGCCCATGTGTACAAGATGCCAAAACTCCCCATATTCCTCCGTCCACAGAAAATGCACAGTATGTACCGCTTCAGCCTGCCAGGCCTTCTCCGTTATCATGTCCGTCGTGAGTTTCAGCTCAGGCTGTGGTCCAAGAAGCCTTAGACCCTGCGAGCTCGAAGAGCGAGCTTGCGGCCGAAGCCAAAGGCAAAGGCCATTGCCTTGTTTCCAGAGCAGGTTGTGCCAGAAGCCATGGACTGGACGACAGACCAACGGCCGGAAGCGCAGCGCTGGTACTTGGTTCCGCCGATGCAGTTCCACTCGCCCTCCTTGTCACAAGCAGATCCGGCGCTCTTCTCCGAACCGGAGCCAGAGTCTGAGCCACCGTCACCAGGGCCAGGGGCAGAAGGAGTGGTGGGAGCGGGCTCAGGGCTGGCAACGCTTGTAGGCACGGGCTGGCCACCAGTTCCAGGAGCGGGCCTGGTGAGAGTGAGGAGAGTGTTGGTGTTGGCACCGCCGCCGTTCGAAGGAGCAGGGGAAGCAGGGGCCTTGGTGGCCTCAGCGGGCTGGGAAACAGTAATGAAGACACCGCCGGGACTAGAAGTGGGTGAGTCAGGGGCATCTTTGACGGGAGAAGAAGAGGGTACATACATTGAAGGAGCGCTACCAGCGGGAGCGGAGGGCTCAGAGGCGGACTGGGTCTGGGTAGGAGCGGGATAAGCAGCAGCAGCAGAAGTGCTAGGAGCAGCAGCAGAAGTGCCAGGAGCAGCACCGCTAGGAGCAGCACCGCTAGGAGCAGCACCGCTAGGAGCAGCACCAGCGCCGTTATCACCACCAGCAGAGCCGTCGCCGCCAGCGTTGCCGCCCTTGTTGCCGCCGCCAGAGCCACCCTTGGCGCAGCTACCCTTGGGAGGAGCAGTCTTGGAAGAGTCGTTGGAGGTGTCTGGGCCGGGGTCGGGGAACTCGAGATCGGAACCCTCCTCGGTGGTGCAGCCATTGTTGACGTTGGCGACGAACATCTCGGGACGGCTGCTCAGGGCAGAGGCTCGCTTGCCGGAACCTCCAGAAAGAGTGACAGCAGCGCAGTTCATGTACATCTCGCGGTTACCGATCTGGTTGAACCAAGTCCAGGCGAAGATGGCCTCGCCGGCGGGGGCGTCGCTTGGGACCTTGAAGTCCAAGTTGGAAGTACCAGTGGCGGGGCAGTTACCGACATAGGAGTGAATGACGGACCAAGTCTTGCCCTTGTCAAAGGAGAGGGAGGCCTGGCAGCTGCCGCCGGCGTGGTTGGCACCGCCGGCGATGGTCATGTTGTAGGTCTCGCCGGCATTCCACGTGGCGACAGATTTACCGGCGTCGGTGCCGAAGAGGGAGTGGTAGCCTTTGCAAGGGAAGTTGCCGCCACCAGCCTCGAGGGGGGCCGTCATGCTGTAGTCGGCCTGGCTACCAGAGTTGGGGTTGGCCTTGGACTTGAAGGGAGGGGGGTAGAGCATCTCCATGTGCGCCTGGGCCAGACCAGCCAACCCAAGGGAGAGGGTGAGGGACTCGATGCCGAAGAACTTCATGCTTGCGGTTATTCTTGTTGTTGTTCTTGTTGTCGTCTAAGTGCGTTGGAAAAAGACTCGTCGCAGCACGTCCGTCAAGGAGTGGTGAGAAGAGGGTATCTTGAGAGTGGAAAGGGAAAGGTTGAAAAAATGGTTGTTAACACAGAGTGTGTGTTGTGCGTGTTGCTCAGATGTTGTGAGAGGAGTGAATCCTTGGGGTGCGTATGCGTGATGAGGGAATGAATTCTGCTTCAGTCGAAGAATCGGAAGTTGTCTTATATTCGAGCCCGGCTCGTGTTTGAGGACGTCAGAGTTTGAAGAGGCTGGTGATTGTTCAAGTGAACTGAGAGTGAATGAAGCTGGACCAGCGCGTGGGTTCTATTGTGGCCGTTGGTGTTCGGGACGGACAAAAGGATTGTGGGCTATTGGAGAAAAAGTCTTGAAGGAATGCGACGCGAGACAATGAGAGCCACGCGAACAAGTGAAGAGTGAAGAAAACAAGAGAGGGTGTTTCTGAACAGTCAGTGGCGAGCAGTGACGGCGAAAGGTGCAGAACACAGTTCCTTTTTTTGTTTTGGCGAAGCGGTCTTGTTACTCGAACAGGTCGACGGGACGGAAGCTTTGGTAGCACAAAGGCCGAGCTTGTGTGTTGTCGGTGTGAGTCGAAACCTCCTGGGTCAAGAATCCGGTCAACAGCAAAAGAACACCAGCGTCCGTTACAAACGCGGTAAACTGGGTTGAGAGAGAAGAAGTGAAGAAAGAAGAAGAGTTTCTTGGTTTGAGGGAATGTATCCGGCCCGCGTAGGGAGAGTCAAGAAGCGAAGAGAAGTGAAGAGAAGAGCAAAAAAGAAGCCAAAGGATGGTCTGAAGAAGAATTCCTGAGCAGTGCTGGAGAGGAAAGGGAAGTGAGGGAGGCCTAGGAGGTCGGGAGGGACATCTTTTGTAGTCTCGAGCCAGATACTGACTGGCCGAGGATGTTTCAGTTGTTTCGTTTTGGGTCCCTCTCTTCCCAAGACCCAAGGCTAACTAACAACCGGGCAAGATAGGCGTCTCCTGAATCGCAGCACGGCGAGAGAAGCAGAACGTTAGTCGCTCTCGTTGTTCATCCGCCCTTGGGCATCTCCACTAGGCATCCCCACTACGGCGACAGATCATACACAAGGACGGGTCCCTGATCGACATTGTCCCCGACGGGTCTGATGACATGTCATGACATCCATGTTCCCCCCCGTAGCCGTTGTCTTAACCCGGCGAGTCAAGGTCAAGGTGAGGGTGAGGGCTCGGCTGTGGTGAAGCGACTGGCGGTGGATGCGTCTCGACTGTGGGCGTCTATGTCGCATGCGCGTGGGGCCCCTTGACTTCCCAGGTTGCTTGGCGCCTAAACAACCTACCTATAGGTAACCTACCTTAGTCGTCTGCACTGCCCGTAGGTAACGCCGACAGTCAATGCGTAAACTCCTTCTCCTTCTCTTTCGGGCTTTTCCTTTACTGAAATCCCATCATTCTTCTGCGTCCCCTGACCGAACGGCCGAGGCGCCGGGTCCAGAACTCGAAACCGATCTTCCCCACACACAGACGCTCGCTACCACGTCGATGCTATAGACAGACGCTGAGCAAGGAACGACAAGTTGATACACCCACCAGCTTTTTTTGCATCTGCGTTTTTCTAGACTCTCTTTGCCGTGTTTGTCCGCCGCGTGCCAAGCTACATGATGTGATACCCGACACGGCCCGTCCTCGCCATGTTCGTGCCCTGGTTTTGTCGCATCTTTCTTAACTTTTATTTTCTCTACCATTGCCGACGCATCCGTTCCGTCCTGAAAGAAAGACAAAAAGAAAAGAGTCACGGGTGTAAGTCGTCGCGGCCCAGGGACTGGCTGGCCGTGGCTGGTCCCAGGTTCCGCATCTCCGGTGGTAGCCAGGCTGAAGCAGGCCGCTGTGACGGGCCAAAGTCGGTTAACCCAATCAGACCCTCAGAAGCCCCTGGCGCTCTAAACGCCACCCGCGGTCAAGGCTTGCATTGATTGGACCCGTACCTGACTGAGTGAAACGCGCCATCTTCTGCAGACCTAAGGAGGAGGGAGAAAGCCAAGATCAAGCGTCAGGACAGCGATCAAAGCGGTCCAACCAACCAGCAAAGGAAGGAGAAGATCTTTCCAAGGGTAGGGTAGGGGTTGCAAAGACGGCGACACGTAAATAGTATAATCCCTGACCTGGCAGTCGACGGGTAAAAAGACCGAAAACATCCCTGGCAGAGAGCCTTGCTAGCTAGGGCAAAGACAACAGGAGATCAACCAACGTACCAGACAACTCCCTAAGAGGGAGCCAAGTCCGAAGGCGTGTGTCACTTATTTAGCAGGGCTATAACAGAGGTCTATAATGATTTTACATGTGAACCCGACAAGGAGAAGCGTCTTCTCCTTGCACACAATGTCTTTGAGCGGAGCACGTGAGTCAATTGTGTGAGCGAGCCGTGTGCCACTAGTACCAGTCGCTGTCTGAGGATCCACGGAGACAACTGGCTCGTGGTCCGTGGGTGACGAATGAGAGACATTGAATGACAGGCGAGTCTTTCTCCCTACCGATTCGTATAACCACTGTACAGCAGAACTGATATAAAGGTCAAGACGCTGTTAGCATAAACCTCTTACCAAAGGTGTATGCTTGCTTAAGGTAAGGTAGTGTGGCCTAGGGTACCTGTATGTTTACCATATTATGATCTCTGGGTAATCTAGATTATAGTACGGTACTGTATTCTCATGTTCAATCCCCTCAAACGTGCAGTGCTCCTATGATCCGCGTCAGGCCCCTTGATTAATTTAGCGTCACCCACGCTCAAGCCTCCAACGTCCTAACGCCGCAACCGTCTTCTAAACGTTGGATCCAGAGCCAAGATCCAGGGACTCCGTCGAGGCAGCCTTGGTCCTGTCGTCTTCTAGCAACTCATGACGGGCGAAGGAGTCTATCAAATCGACACCGCTCCAAGATGACAGAAACATCCAGTGCTCTTGTTCAACTTGTTGACTCGAGTTCAACACCTACCCTTGAACTGACGCCGGTCATGCCCGATACGGTTCTCATCATCTTCTCTCGACTGCGCCTCGCATCCACTGCCTCGTATGTTTGACATGTCGCCAGGGCTGCAAGTGGCCGAGTTCTCCCCTGCAGCCGCGCGTGTATGTATGTGTATGCATCTCCATAAGTGAGAACCGTAAGGAAACCAAGAAACAGAGGCGCATAACATCGTTGATCGCTCTCTGATCCCTGCATTTGCCTTCTCTGGCGCCAAACTCACCAACCAACCAACCAACCAACCAACCTATCTATCGCTCTCCTCTCCTATGCCAAAGTGCCTCCCCCGTTATAAATCTCTCAGCCCTGACTCGCCCGTCTTACTTTATTCTTCTCCAGCACCCGCCAGAAGACATGCCGAATGGTACCGCCAGCACTAGCAAATTCTTAAGCCTTTTCCGCCCTGATCCCGCCCCGCCGATCCCGCGAACCAGTGTCTCCGCCACCAGGTGGCTTTTGCGACAGTTACGGTTCCAGATCGCGGATCCCCTCATCAACGAGGCTTGGACTCGCTAATTAACTCGTTCGTCCCTTGCTACAAGCTGAGGCCACCTGAAGCATTCGCCTAGGTCCTGTCAATGCGCCACTGGGCTCTCCTCGTTCTGCATTGACCAATGTCCTGTTCAGTGATCCATCTTCATGCATCGTCCATCACAATCCCTTGTCCCATGCGCGAGTGAAACGAAACATTAGCAGACATTGTACGTACTTCGCTCTTTTTTGCTACCTAGCTGTGAGCTGTGGACGGTTCGACTAGATGAATGCCTCTCCTGCTATTCGCTGCTCCCATCTGCCTGCTTCGCCTGATCTTGTAGGATCCAACGACTCCTGAACCCTTCTCTTCTCCTCTCATCACAGCACGGCACAGACCACTCTCAACCTCCTCCACTGCACTACTCTTATCACATACTGTCCAAGATTCACAGAATAATAAACCCCCCGGCAGGTGCCTCGATTCCATCGAGTCATCACTCCCATGGCATCCCGACCCATTTGTAGGCCCGCCTGGACAGCGCCTTGGCCACGAGTCGTTCAGCCACTCTAGGCACCGAGTCCGGCAGCACAAGCCCACCCTCGGCACTTGGTATAGGCCCCCCGATCCGTTCCTTGTCCACCCAAGGACAATCAGAGGCCTCATTTTGACATCCCTGCCCGATCATACCGATTGCCATTCATCCAGCCTGTCCGACATCGCGTCCCCTTAGCCTCACTGTCCATAGAAAGGGCCGAGAACAGAAACTGGATGACTTCTCTTCCTCCCTCTGGCCACTTTCTTGCCCCGGTGCAGCTAACGGTCATCGCTGATCCCGGCGCGTGCAATCGGCGCGAGAGCAGAGAGAGAAATACTTCCATGTCAGCGTCACACCTTCATGTCTGACGTCTGACATCCACCGCCAGACCACTCCCCTGTGAGCAACCCAACGGCTCACCCGCTAACCCAAACGTTTAGGCGGCCGGAACCACAGGCCTCCTCTTGTCTAAGCTGATAGTTGTGCGACGCCGTACGAACGCCCCATACTGCAAACTTGTATGCAATGATTCGCACGCTTCGCTGCCGTATCACTGTAACTCAGACCCTGAGATAGGAGTGCTACAAAGTCTATCTCGGCGAGGCCGTCGCCCGGAAAGGCCGTGCTAGAGATGCTGCGCTTCATAGTATGCTAAGACGGAGGCTGATGATAGATCGAATCGTCTCCTTATTTAGCCTCATCTGATACCTCAGCCGGTCGACTTTGGTTCACAGCGGGCACCGCGTGGTTGGTCTGGGGCGTCTGGTGCGGTCCTTGGCCTGCATAACCCTTATTGTAGCTGTTGCTGCCGCTTCGATGTTGCTGGCCATACTGGTGTCCCTGGTGAGGGCTGGTTCCAAAGTGTGGAGGCCCAGGGCTACCGTACCCTCCTCTCACTGCACTATGGTTAGCCGGTTGTTAATCCTCTGCCCGCACACGAATGTTTGAACAACTTACTTGGCCCGCCTTGCTGGCCCGGGTTAAATACCGGCTGGTTGTACTGCACGTTAGGACTCATTCCGTACATTGGCTGTCCCTGCTGCGAACCCTGGTGCGCCATCATCGGAGCCGCAGGGCGGCCGGGACTTGGGTATCCGTTAACGCCGGGCACCTGCTGAGGTCCGGATGGAGGCATAAACTGTGGGTGCCCACCGGGGTACATCATCTGTGGGCCGGGAACCATTCCCTGTGGTCCAGGCATGAACTGCGGCTGCATCATCATTGGACCCCCCATCTGACCCTGCTGAGGTGTCATATACTGGGGATTGTTGGAGAAGCTGCGGAACTGTCCCATCTGTGGCGTTCCAGGTCCCATAAAGACGGGCTGGCTATAGGGCACCTGTGCTGGCGAGTTGTACGCAACAGGCACATTGCCGAGGCGGGGCGAGGCGAACGACTGAGCCGAGTTCGAATGCATC
Organism: Fusarium buxicola; assembly: GCA_014899095.1. Classification (NCBI taxonomy): domain Eukaryota; kingdom Fungi; phylum Ascomycota; class Sordariomycetes; order Hypocreales; family Nectriaceae; genus Fusarium; species Fusarium buxicola. Next base: position 51,046 of record JAAVUK010000710.1, read on the forward strand.
ATCCGGTGGTCATCGTTACCATACGGCGGGTGAGGAACAGGGCCGTGCTGCGGTGTGTGCATCTGCATGGGAGGCATGTGAGGCGATCCTCTCGGAGCCATGTTGTGGGCGCCCTGCTGGAGATGGAAAGGCAGCTGGTGTTGATGGGCAATCTGAGGAACAACATGCTGGGGATTAGGAGTGGCCAGCGCAGGTCCACCGAAGGGCTGGCGCTCAAAGTACTCCTTGTAGGTCAGATGCATTGTAGACTCGGGCTTCTCGTTGTCCTGGAGCTGTCGCCACGTTGGCAAGGTATCATAGGAGGGACGGAGGCCGGCGTTGTCGTCCCAGTTGCGGCCCTGCGTAGGGGTAAAGGTCTGGATGTGCGAGAGAATGTAGCACTTCTTGACATCGATAGCCTTGGTCTTGCGGCGAATGAGCTGGCCAGAGGGAGTAGGATTGTTTGCGGAAGCATCAACATGATTGACGGCGGATGAAGGGCTCGAGCCTGCACTAGGATGCCCGTTTGGGTTGAAGGCAGCTGCAAACGGGCTAGGCCTGAATTCGTGACTGTTAGGGTTCAACTTGGCACCCATATGACCAGGTGCACCGCTGATGCGTCGGTTGTAGCCAGAATCGACGCCGCTGGCCGGACCTGTCGGTGGAGCACGCACCTCCTGACCTGGGATGTGAGGCTGGTGAGTTACCGGAGGCTGAGAGAATTTCTGCTGCTCAACATTGCGAAGTCGCTGAGCCAGAGTACCAGTCTGCTGCTGCTGCTGCTGCTGCTGCGGGGGTATGTGTGGCCCACCGCGGTTGTTGCGATACTGCTGCGCGTGATATGGCTGTTGAGGGAACTGCTGCCGAGCTCCGGTATGGCGGGCCTGACCTCCAGCCGGAGGAGTAGCTTGCGTGCCGGCCGGGACGCGGGCGGGTCTGGTGTCGTTAGAGGAGCCGGACGTGCCAGTAGCTGCGGGTGTGCCTTGTCCTGGAGCCTTGGTCTGGGATTCCTTGGAAGGGGTAACCTTCTCCTTCGTAACAGCCTCGGCCTTGGCCTTTGCTACATCTTCGGCGTTCTTGATGGCCTTGGCCTGAATTTCCTTCTGCTTAACTGGGTCTTTGGCGATGATGGAGACCAGGTCCGTGGGCACAGGGGTGGAAAGCTTGAAAGAATTGGCAAACTTCTTCAGCTCAGTCAACTTGACCTCCTTGTCGGCCTTGGCCTTGTTGCTTCGGGCCTTCTCAGCATTCTGCCGCTGTTGGCTGGCAAACGTCTTGAATTCCTTCAGAACGTCATGTTCGACCGTGGACGTCGCACTGGGAGCGGCAGCGCCCTGGGTTCCGGTAGCGGGGGATCGTGATGCGGCATTCGCCTTATCAGCAGGTTTGGCCTCTGTATCCTTGCCATTGGTAGGCTGAGAAGCGGGCTTGGGCTCGTTGACCGGGGCTTCTGTAATCTTGATCTCCGCAGGAGCTTTCTGAGCATCAACATTGGGAGTTGATCCGTTCTTGGTCGCGTCAGGAGTCTGGGGCTTGGACTCTTCAGGGGCCGAAGTAGGTTGTTTCTTGGGAGGCGCTTTGATCTGAGACGAGATGATGGCAGGATCGACAGGGACACCCTTGACGGTGGACTGAGCTGTGGGTGCTCTCTTCGCTGGTGGAGTGTATTTGTTGTCACGTCCAGACAAAGGTGGAAAATCCTGTCGCCGGACACCGCTGTACCTATAGGAGAAATGTTAGTGAAAGTGAAAAGACTTTGGGCCATGAATACCTACTTATCCTCTTCGTCGCCTCCATCGTCTCCACCGACATAGTCCATGACACGCTCCTCGGCCACGTGAGCAGTAGTAGGCGCACTGCGCTCAATCTCTCGGGCCTTTCTTTCCGCAGCGGCTATCCGCTCTCTATACTGAGGATGGTTCTTGTTGATGGCGGTTGTGTAGATGTTCTCGTCATAGTCTGTCTTAAGACCGAAGAGCCTCTCATTCTCGGCGAACTGATCCCAGGCTCCACTGCTGCTGGACTTTTCGAGACTGCCGTTGACGGCGTCGTTTGAGTCGGGAACCCAAGGCTGGAGAACTCGTTCATTGCCGAATCGGCTGTTGGAAATGGCCGAGTCGGTTCGGAAAGAAGCACGGTTTCCTATGCCAGCAAATATTAGATAGCGAGCATTGAAAATGTAGCGCGGGGAAACAAACCATTATGTTTCCCCCCAGAGCCTCCGCCGGCTATCCCATCCTTCTTCGGGAGAGGCATGTTGGGAACGCTGTTGTCGTTATGCAGATTGTCAAAAGAGTGTCAGAATTTCTTCACCAAGGCCACCATTCAGGTAGCCACAAGAGAATATTGCGTGGCGATGCAGGGTGATCGTCGATGTCTCGTCAGGGTTCGCGAACGCAGCGGGCTTCTCGACCCTGGGAAGAGGATGCGTTAGTCTCTAAATTGCAGGAGCCAGACGACGAATATCGTGCAAGACAAAGCTCAGGAAGGTACACTAGAGGTCACATCCCATGACGTGACTGTGGGTTGCCCGACAACCATGGCGCTCGAAGGGGAGTCGACAAGGGGGATAAGGAGACAGGTTGAAGCATGAAGGCGGATTGCAATTCAAGAAGGACTTACCTCGTGATGGCGGCCGAGACGGTCGGGGCGACGATGGGCGACTACGGCGGGTTGGTGAAGGCGGGTCGGGTTTGCTGGGCGAAGGCCACAAAGCTATGTTGCCAGCAGCTCACTCACAACTGCGCAGATCAGTCAGTTCCTGCATCCACATGCAAAGGCGCTTCTCAACTGCCAGGGCTTGAGGCTGCGTGCTCTGGAGGGGCTTCTGGGGGTCGGGAAGTATGAAAGTAGTAGGAGAGGCGACTTGCGAGGGAAACAGGCATGGAAAGACGAGAACGGGGAACAAGCGATTTACCTCGCGGGGGTTATTAGAAAGTCGAGCGACAAGAAATCCAGAGAAGAGGGTCTGGGGCGGGTCGTCCAGCTCGGTTGCCGTTACGATTGCCTCGCAATGGGCAATAAGAGCATGGAGCGGAGGCGGAGGAGAGGTTTGAGTCGTGGGGAAAGGGAGAGTCGAGGGCGAGGTTTTGACGGCAGCGGGAGGTGGTGGTTGAGGCTTTGGCTTTGTTTTCTCTGGCAGAGGTAAAGTTAGTGACGGGGAGGTCAAGGTCGAGGTGCCGCCCCCTGTCGTTTCCCTCTCGTTACTCCGTAGTTAGTAGCTAGACCACGGCCGCGGACGGGGCTTTTTTTGATGGGGCTAGCGAGACGAGGAACCGAATAAAGTGTGGTCCACGGGCCCCTAGACAAGCTTGTAACAGTCTCTTTGTGCGTGTGCCTGTGGGTGAATGTCTGTCTGTCATTGTGTGTTTCTAGGTAGCTGTAGAAGAAATGTGGGCCCTCATCAACTGCGAGTGGCCTTTGAGGCCCTTGCTCGGTCTTCTCTCAGTGTTCCCTCAGCTTTCTACTAATTGGGGCAGTGCGACGAGGAGCCAATAAGTTGCCCAAAGAACCAGTAATCCACAGTGCGAAACCCTGCGTTTGTTCCGAGCGTTGCCGAGCCCTGGTAGTGGTCAGGACAATTAAGGGTCGTCCGGGTTCGCTCTACTGGTAGCAGGGCGTTGCTGGGGCAGTTCTGGGGCACCTTAGCACTGGAGTTTCAGCAGAAATGCCACAGTGTTCATCGGATATCCGCACCTCATCTCGCCAACTAAAATACGGAGTACATGGGCTGTTGACCTCTGACCAGCAACTCACAAGGAAGCAAAGCCTCAATCTGTAGGCGACATGGTCAGATCAAGAGGACGGGAAAGGCTGCATTTTCGTGCTGGCGCAGCGATGGTGGCACAACTCGTACGCCCACAAATACGATGCTGACTCTGTAAGTTTGGGGCGGACAAGCCCTGCTCTTGACGAGATGAGTGGCCGAGAGCCAATACAACTTCACCAGCTTTGGCTCGAGCCTGAACTTGCTCTGTAAGCGTAACTGACAGTACCCGAGGTAGCCAGGGAAATGAGGCTCAATGTGCATCCACTTTCGGCCCAATGTGCGGTCGAGGTGAATCACAAATTGGGAGGGAGCCTGGCTTGCTTCTGGTTGAATATTCATTGCTGTAAGGGAGTCTTGGCTCGGGCAACCCAGACGTGAAATGTCGAATGCCTGCAGCAGGCCTGAAGGTTCTGTTAATGCTGCCGTGTATGCCGAGTACCTCATGGTATGTTTTCGTCAGTGCATACTTAGCTACCTAGGTAGGTAGTTGCATGCCATTGCAAACAGGCACCAACTGCCGGTCTCAAGCTTACTGACTGCACGAGTACAATACCTTGACGCGAGCTCATTGTCAGGGACAAAGGGACGTATAATATGGACCAAAAGGATTTCTACTACAAATATTCACAAAGAGGACATCCTCTCCTCCACCTCTTCTAAACTCTGACTGTTGGTACAAGCTTTTGTCTCTCTTGGACCCCCTTCTATACCCGAAGACCGATCTCCTCAGCATAAGGTAGTACAAACAGATCACCAACGGTGGAGACGGTGGCCTTGCCCTCAAGCATAGCCTTGGCAGTCTGTAGACACAACTGTTAGTCATCTGTAAGACTTGTGAGGAGGCGCAAGAGAATCTTACAGTCTTAAGAGCGTCAGTAGAAACACCGTCAATGGCCTGGGCGAGGCTGGCAGAATCGTAGGGCTTGCCATTGTTGACAATGCCAGAGCCGGCAAGAACGACGCTGGGCTGTCGAAGCTGGGCCTCGTTCAGGGCAGCAAACTTGGCATTAGCAACGGCCTTCTTGACATCCTCCTGGCTGACGTTGCCGTCGGCGATGCTCTTGAGCACCTTGACGGTCTCCTCAGCGCCCTTACGGACGGAGGCGGCGGGGCCAGTAAGCTGGACGGCCAGGAGGCCGGCATCGGAGTAGGTAAGGTTAGAGGTGTTGACCGAGAGGCCCGAAGTGCCAGCAGTAGCCTTGGAGAGGAGGCTGAAGCCAGGAGCCCACTTGATGGTGGACTGGCCGCCGAGGAGCGAGGCAAGGACGGCAATCTCAGGCTTGGCAGAGTCGTAGCCGGAGCCGGGGAAAGCAATAACAACGGAGTTGCCAGAGTTGGAGTTCGTTCGCTGCTCACCACCAAAGTACTTGCTGACCTCGGTCTTTAGGGTCTGGCCGCTTCGGGGGGTGGAGGGCACGTCCTTGAAGAACTGTCCAACCCACTTGGAGAGAGCATCGGGGGCGGCACCGTCGGCAACAAGAGCAATGTTGGGCTTGGAGTAGGCAACGTCGGCATAGCTGGCAATGTACTCCTCGTTCAGGTACTTCTGGTAGGGAGTCGAAGAGCCGGGGTAAAGGGAAGCGCCGAGGCCAGTGTGGAAGGCGATGGCGTGGGCATTGTCGAGAGCGACAGCCGCGACGTCGGCATTGAGGGCGGCCTGCTTGGCGTGCAGGACACGCTCAACATCCTCGTGGAACTCGTGGGCTAAAGACGGGTGTTAGCTCGGTCAAAGGAGCGATGCCGGTTGAGCAATTGGTTCCACTCACTGGTGTACTTGGTCAGCGAGACGACCTCAGCCAGAAGCTCAGTGAAGTAGGGCAGATCCTCGCGGAGGAAGCTGGCCTCGACGACAACAGCCTCCCTGGTGTGTGAGGACACCAATTGGCCACCGAGGAGCTCAGATTCGCGAGTGATGCGAAGGGCAGATCGTCGCTGAGTGTTCTACATGGACCCAGCAAATTAGCTCAACTCGCGGGCTTCCTTCGGATGCTGGGTCTCCTCACCTTAAACGCGAACTCGGCCAGGCCAACAGTCAGGCCGGGCAGAGGCTGGTATCGAGTACCGGCCTTAGCCACAACGGCGAGCTTGGTAGTAGGGCCATGGGCATCCCGCGAGGCGACCTTGAGGCCAGTCACATCCGAGGTCTCGTACGATCCAGTCGACGCAGCGGCGGCGTAGGTTCGTCGCTGGACGCTGCAGGACCGACGAGCAGCCTGCTGCGCGGTTCGCGCGAGAGACGATCTCGAGATCATTGTGGAGGCTGATGGCGTAGGCAATTGGCAATCCTTCGGCCGTCGGGGTGAAGCAATTGATCACCAAAAGAAGTGCCTCGTCGAAAAGCTCCCGTCTAATTTTCGGGCTACGGGGAACGAATGAATATATCACGTGACTTGCTCCGGTCAGCCAGATTTGCACCCGCGGCATTGGCTCAGTATTGCTTTAGTACCTTTCGGGACTGGCTCTGGAGCGCAGCTACAAGGAAAAGACCTCACCCCACCTAGCCTCAGGCCTGAGGTGCGTACCAGCTTTCGACTTACACCAGGCCGCAGGGAAAAAGTCAGCGATCCATTTGCGCCGCAAAAAAAGCATCCCAGCCTTCTCGCCTTGTGCTCTCTCTCCGCGCTCCCGCCTTGCAACCCGCTTCATTGATACTGCCAACTACAGGTTTATACCAGCTCTTGCGCCTGCGGGCCGTATACTTTTCTTCATTGTTATTTTGCAAATCAATGACGCCGCGGTAGCAATTGTGGCAGCTCTAGAGATAGTGAGAGGATCTCTAGGAGCAAGCAATGCTCGTTGTGAGTCGACGCAGCCACCCCTACGACGTACGCGACAACATAGACTAACAAGACCACCACGACAGACAAAACACGCCGCTGAGCTTTGTGCTCTCCTAGTCAACGACCTCTATGGCGAACTGCCCTCGGTATGCGAGTTTCCTTCCCGAGATTTGCTCAGGATATAAAAGTCTTTCCTTGACATGAGATCGCGGGGCTGACTTAGTTGTCGCGAACCAGCGAATCTTGATTACCCTGCTGACCAAGGGCCGCTCGACAATTACACAGCTGGTTCAGCATACAGCCCTTACTCCGCGATATCTACGAAATGGCCTCGCTGTTCTGATTCAGCAGAATCTGCTCTACCACCATACAGACCCCGATACAGACATCACGAGCTACCAAGCTAACCCCGACGCTTGCTATAACCTTGTGCGGTCGGGCAAGATTCTGGATATCGTCGAGAACCAATATAGCACTGCAGAGCGAGAGCTGGTCCAGACTCTCATGCTTCTAGGCCACGCTCGAATTGCAGACCTTTCTCATGCTTTTGGCTCGCGAGCACCCAAGGCCAACGGACATACCAACGGCGACCATGACTCTCGCAATGGTCTTATCGAGTCAGAGAGTCATCTGAACACTGTTCTGGTTCGTCTTGTTCGAGCTGAGATCATCGAGACTGTTCGCCCCGAGAGCTTTCACAACCCCCAAGACGTATATCGCGAGATCGAAGACGATGTCACCAAGGCTCGTCCAGGTGAAAAGGTCACCAAGAACAAGATTGAAGCTCAGCGCCAAATCATAGAGCGATTTCGATCTTTCAGAGATCAACCCAAGACGCTCAAGCGTCAACTCGACCAGAGTGGAGATGTTGCGCCAAAGAGACGGAAGCTTACAAATGGGACGGCAAAGAATGGACATGCGCACGATTATGACGCTCCACGTTTGAACGTAAGGAATTCTTACGGCAATGGATGTGTACATTTTCAGCTAACATGAAGCAGCCCAACGTGGTTGTCAGGCTAAACCATGAGAGGTGCCTGGTTGAGTTGCGGAACCAGCGGCTGGCAGGTTTCGCGGCAGAAATGCTCGGAGAAGTCACCGGCGAGGTCTATCGTACGGCCTTGGACCTCCTGAGTTCCAATTTCTCGAGATGCCAGCCAGATCCTTTGCTTGATGAGGCAATGCCGGGTCAACAAGCCTCTGTTACGACCGTCGATGTTTTTGAGCATCTCGACGAGTCCCTCAACGTCCAATCTGGAATTGGCAAGACATCCAAGGATAAGATCGACTCCCAGAGCGCCGAGAGAGTGAGGGAAACGGCCCCAGACACAGATGACGACTCCGATGATTCGGATGCTGGTCCTCCTGGCCGAAGAAAGACATTTGACGTCGACGAGGACGAAGATGAGTGGGCCGATGACGATGACCAAAATACCAACGGTGAACGGGAAAGCACAGTCAGGTTTGATGATGCTGCCAATGCCAGTGACAGCCGCATCTCCCAGATGCGCCGACACCTTTTGCTCCTTGCAGAAAGCAAACACCAGTTTATTCGTCACTGTGGAACGTACGGTCGTGGCCAGTGGACGGTGGACTTTACCCGCTTGATGGGCCGACTGCGGGAGACTGAGCTCGACTCAATTATCGAGCAATCTCATGGTCGTCATGGCTTGCGTCTGACGCGCATCCTGCGAGAAAAGGGCAAGCTTGATGAGAAGATGCTTCCATCTGCTGCACTGATGAAGAAGGGGGACGTACAGGGGAAGATGCTTGCAATGCAGATGGCAGGCCTTGTGGACGTTCAGGAAGTCCCCAAGGATAGCAGCCGGTTGGCTAACCGAACCTTGTTCTTCTGGTACTTTGACAGGGAACGAGCTCAGACTCAGGTATTAGATGACATATACAAGGCCATGCTACGATGTTTGCAGACGCTTCAGGTGGAGCGCCATAAGGAGCGAAACATTCTTTCGTTTGTGGAGAGAAAGGACGTGCAGGGCAAGGAAGAGGAAGTGATGACGGCGGAGCACTACAACAAGTACAACACGCATTTGGAGGTGCAGAACAAGCTGCTCGGGCAGGTCATGCGGCTAGACGAGTTGGTGTCGGTGCTCCGCGACTACTGAGGAAGTTGGAAAATCACATGGAACTGTTATTTGCTCTGCTGCTCATCTTGGCCTGGGTGGATTGGTGGTCTCTGGCAAGATGCTTCACATGATGGTGTCGGGGTTGGCGAGGTTTTGGGGCTTACATCTCATATCGGCTCTGGGGTGAAACAAATAAAATAAATTGTTTTACCCTACCTCTGTGCTTTGCAGGTGTTGTCCGCGCTCACGTCAATGCCCTGTTGGCGTTCCTGAAATGCATTGAGCGCGAAGTATGATGACCCAGCCAGGCGTCGCGTCAGACCCGTATTTAGATCATGGTCGGAGATACGCTGGAACCGATACGTAGTCCAATGCAGTTTTCCCATCTCACTGGGCTCGACAATGGCAGCAAGTGTCATTCAACTAGTTTATAAGCAGTATTCTCAAGGTTGGGCATAGTTATATCACAGAATTCCATTTACGTACTTGGATGAAATCGCGCCAAGTAATTCACTCACAGAAAAGCCAATTCAGCACAGGAAAGCCCATTAGTACCATGCACGAATTAAGGACACTGTTTGATCAAGAACAAGACCTAATACCCGACCAAAGCCTCGAGAAGGCATATTTATAGGGTACGTGGTTATGATGTTGGTGAGAAATAGTTTTCTGATTGGCTGACGCGATTGGTCCGAGCAGTCGGCCGATATTGGTCTTTGGCCACTGGTCTAGTGGCTGGTTGTGTGGCTTGTGTGTGGCTTGAGCGCGGAAGAAACGGTCGATTTGTCGAGTCGAGATTGCAAGAGTGGGGCACTCAACCTAGTGACTCAACGCGCCAAAGAGAAAAAAAAAGACACTAGGGAAAAGCTCCCACGCTCCCGTTCCGACGTCGGTAGTAATTTAGCAGGGGTCAACAACCAGCAAGGGACACACCTAGAAACCAGAAAGAGCAAAGTGCCCTGGGTGACTGTGTAAAAATTTCCTAAGCAGCCAAGCCTTATCCTTTGCCTTGCGACAAGCTCCTGTCTTCGTTGTCTTCATCTTTGCGATACCCACGGAGTTTCTGCGCAGCAGTAATCGTTATTCTCTCTTCCTTGTCCCCGTCCCCGTCCCCGTCGCCCGTCATGTCC